>RBNI01002436.1:0-18514 GCA_003990745.1 Jimgerdemannia flammicorona | reverse complement strand
TAGTTCTTGTGGGTTTATGCCGCCAACCTAAAGACCTCAGTCACATGATCAAAATCGACTAAGTGGCCATAATCTTCTATTATGGAATAGCAGCAATTCGGGATAACAGTCACATAATATAGCCTAGAAAGATTGTGATATAAACCTTCAGTCTGCCTCTTACTAAGTATATAATTGGCCTAACTCTATTATCAATTGTGATATTCAAAAGTTGAAAAATATTCATATTTGCAGCTATTCAAGTTTGTATTATTAAGTTCACAGCTTTTTAGTTTATATTATTATATATTTCTATCTATATATTTGCTATTTAGTTTATATAGTTGTGTTTTCAAGAAAACAAATCTATTAGCATCTACTAGTTTATATCTGCAGTTATTCAAGTTCATATCATGAAATTATAATTCATATATTGTAATTTTTTATCTATATTCTTAGTAATATAGTTTACAAAACATATAAAAATTCGAGGCTTAGTTTGAAACTAGTAAGTATAATTATACCTAGATAAGAAAAATAATAAACAAATAAAAGATATATCTATAACTTGACTATTCTGATTTCCTAAATAATATTCTTAATATCATTAATAAAATCTAAATATTTATTACTATATAGGTAAGATAGAAAGAAATATGAATTATAATCAATAAAAGATTATTTTATATAAGTAAAACAGAAATAATACCATCACTACCTCCAGTCAGTAATGAAGAGTCCTTTAATGATAGAGAATAAATCTTAATAAAATGAGAAGCTACTATTAGTATTAAATAAAATACTGAGTATCAAAAGTGATAGTAACTTCTAAAGAAAGTCAAACAGACTAATAAAGTTAATAAAATACTTTAACAAATTGGTGCTACCCTTAAATGAGCTCAAGATACAGTTCTTGAACAAAACTCAGAGCTAATAAACTCAACCAGAATATATTGTAAGAGGGTTGCTTTTTAGGATAACTGTTATGTAGTTCTGAAAGGGTTTTCTGGAAGTTCTGGATATTCTAGAAGACTGTTTTCTTAAGGTCAAGATCAATTTCATATAGAGTACATCCTCTATGCTTATTGATTTCAAGATTAGGTTAATATCTCAACCAAAGTTCTTTTTTTGGACTAGTTCTGGATGTTCAGGATTTTCTGTATTTCAGAAAGTTTAAGAAACTAAGACCAGCTTAGTTGAATTGGTGTATTGCTACAGACAATATCCAATTAGGAAATTTCATAATGGGGTTAGAAGTGGGACCTAATGGAGAACAGATTTACTTAAGAGTGGTTTGTGGATTATTAAATAGGTTTATTCACTATTCATAATATTGCTATACTAGGAGTAGTTATATAAAGAGATATTGTGGGGAAGTATTCAGAAGTGTTCTTGTATGTTTGAGTCTGTAAGCGCACAGCCTCCAAGCCACCAAAATCGCATGGCATCCTCAGAACTAATTTGGAAACCACATGCGAGACTACAAAACAAGAGATCATCTGGTTACACGAAATACACCAGCAAGCACAAGAACCCACCGCCAAGATACAAGAATACTAGAAGAAGTACTATAACCATAAGACTGACTCTGAACCACTATAACTAGTTTGGTATACTGTACTATTACAAAAGAAAACCGAAAGTACCAAACTCAAAGTGAGACAAGAAGAACCCTATCTCATCTATCAAAAGGTTCACAAACTGCACTTATCAACTCAAGACCAAGATACACTGTGACTATACAAGACCTCATTACTTAGAAAAGTAAAACACATTTGAACAACTCTGTTCACTCTATCTGTGTCACCTCTATTGGAGAGTGACGGACGCTTCATCTGAACTCAAGAAAGCCAACAATGTCGAAACCAATCTCAAGCCATCCACGTGACAGATATTACTACTAGAAATTGCCTTGGATTATAGAAAATATCATTTCCGAGAGGTTCGAACCCCCAGCCATAACATTGGGAGCCCTCGCCCTAGACGAGAATGGCCAGTCCTCGTAAATGTGCCAGCAGACCAAAAAAAAAGAGAACCAAGACCTGTTATCCTTGTACAACCACCGCCACTAAGGACAGCCTTAATCTTACAAGAGATAGAAGTGATGATACCTTGAAACTGATGATGTCAGAAGTCAGAAAACTGCTCAGACTTTGCCAGTGATGATGTCATCAATAGTGATGTCATCAAAGGCTAACCAGATAGCACCTAAATCTATAAATAGCTTAGCAGTCATAGTATAGTTAGATTAGCCTTATACAACGTGACTGTAAATTGACTTAGCAGTCAGATGATCTCTTGATATATCAGATCACCCTTGTACTATGTAACTGTATTCTGACTCAGCAAGGCACTTAGTGCTACATCCATATTTAGCATAGTCCAGATAGCCCCTCACTAGTATAAATACCCCCTTCCCCAGACCTCAGAATCTCAGACCTGAACAATCTGAACATAACTCCTGAGCACTTCCCTACAATATCCCCTCTGTAAGAGGGTTGCTTTTTAGGGTAACCATTACGTAGTTCTGAAAGGGTTTTCTGGAAGTTCTGGATATTCTGGAAGACCATTTTCTTATGGTCAAGATCAATTTCGTATGGAGTACGTCCTCTATGCTTATTGATTTCAAGATTGGGTTGATGTCTCAACCAAAGTCCTTTTTCGGACTAGTTCTGGATGTTCAGGATTTTCCATATTTCAGAAAGTTCAAGAAACTAAGACCAGCTTAGTTTAATCGGTGTATCGCTGCAGACAATACCCAATTAGGAAATTTCGTGATGGGGTTAGGAGTAGGACCTAATGGGGAGCAGATTTACTTAAGAGTGTTTTGTGGGTTATTAAATAGATTTATTCTCTATTTATGATATTGCTATACTAGGAGTAGTTGTATGGGGAATATTGGGGAAGTGTTCAGAAATGTTCTTGTGTGTTCGAGTCTCAGATTCTGAGGTCTGGGGGAGGGGGTATTTATACTAGTGAGGGGTTATCTGGACTATGCTAAATATGGGTATAGCACTAAGTGTCTTGCTGAGTCGGAATGTAGTCACGTAGTATAAGTGTGATCTGACATTTCAAGAGATCATCTGACTGCTGAGTCAGTTTACAGTCATATCATACAAGGCTAATCTAACTATACTATGACTGCTAGGCTATTTATGGTTTAGGCACTGTCTGGATAGTCTTCGATGACATCACCATTGATTGCATCATCTCTGAAGAAGTAGTCATCTAGGAAGAGTGGTTCGCAAATTACTTCTCCTTGTTCGCTGAGGTAATAATACATTGGAACTTCATCTCCATCCCACAGGATAGCATCGTCTGTCTCATATGCTGGATAAGGTGTTGGTGGATGATAAAGTGGTATATCATTTTCGTTTTCATCGGATTCACTGTCTGTATACCTTCTATAGGTTACAGCACTATGAGTTGCGGGGTTGTAGTATGCTGGTGGCTGTGGTTCATGTTGTTCGTACTCGGGTGGTGGAGTGGTTAGTTCAATCTCGAGGGTTGTCTGAAGATACAGGTTGTGTTCTCCGGTCTCTTTATTGTAGTTGAAGTAATTGGGGGTGAATGTAGGTTAGTATTTGTGCCAGTGGTCATTGTCCCAATAATTCTCGTATGTGGTTATGAACTGTTGTAAGTTCATCGGCAGAGTTGGCGGTGTGATCAGAGTTGGAAGAGATCCTTGGCTTGAGGTCATGTCGGCGTCAGAAGGATCATTGTCTTCTGCTTTGTCTTTGTCAAAGTTGATTATATCATAGATATCCTTCATGGCATATCCAACTTGGGGCATTTGCAGAATGTGATCGTCGGGGTGCGGGAAAGTTCTGTCTGTGGTTTCAACATACTCAAGATACTTGTGGTTGAGTTCTTGTATCATGTCATCGATTTGGCCATAGGACAGGGTAGCAACCATTTCACTGGTAGTAACTCGGAGGCAGGGAATAAAGGTGCTGTATTTGTAGAAGAGTTCTCGGTGTTTGCGGGTGATGAGTTTCTGGTGTTGAGACATCTGGGTAATGTCTGTATCATGGTGGTGTTCAACCATATCTTCCAGGAGGTGACTGATCTGGTAGTAGCTTGAGATTTGTCCAATCCGGTGGGCCTCATTAAGCATGTTCAGGGCATTCCATCGGGCTTCCACGAAGTAGAGAGGTACTTGGCTGTAGATATTCATGAGGGGCAGAGAGGGTGTGGCTCGGTTGACAATGGCATTCCAAATGTCAGCACAGATGCGGTTGTAGATCTCGGTGATCATGTTTGTGTGTTTGGAAGTTGTGGTTGTTATTTGTTTAGGTTCTCTGTTTCAACGCGTCTTGGGGCTGGGTATATATGCATTTGTTCTGGATTGGTAAGATTCCATTTGTGTGAATCTTGTGTTCCATGACTTGGTATTGACTCAGCTTTGTGCACTGTAACTTTTGTTTGACTTAGCTTCGTGATCTTGCAGGTGATTTCCAGATTTGTTCGGAGATCGCATGTGATTTCTGTGGCTTGGAGGTTGTGTGCTTACAACTCTCCCCTTCTTAGCTTTCAACGTCCTCGTCAGGTCCTTCTAATTTTGTTCTATCTTGCTGAGTTCTTGATTAGGTTCATGATAATTATAGTGTTCGAGGGAGTAGTATGTTGTGTACTGATAGATGTTGGAGTATTCGGATTTCAGTTGTTCAAGGAATTGTATTCCTGAACTAAGTCAGTAGCATTCTGGAGATTGGTCTTGGGTTCCCATGTTGCATCATGGATCAGATAACCTTTCCATTTAATGAGATACTTGGGGTAGTTCTTGTGGCCACGTTTGTTGAGGATTTGTTCGACTTCGTATTCTTCCTGGTCATTAATAATGACAGGTGCAGGTGGTTTTGTAGTTCTGTTTGGGAATAGTTCATCATCATTGTCATTGTATCGCTTGAGACGTTGGACATTGAAGACTG
The DNA here is from genome assembly GCA_003990745.1 of Jimgerdemannia flammicorona. Lineage (NCBI taxonomy): Eukaryota > Fungi > Mucoromycota > Endogonomycetes > Endogonales > Endogonaceae > Jimgerdemannia > Jimgerdemannia flammicorona. Next base: position 13,604 of record RBNI01002436.1, on the reverse strand, counting down.
GGTGAATCTTAATAGTGTCTGGTAGCACCAATTTGTAGGAGGTCGGAGAGATTTGTGAAATGACTTCAAATGGTCTAATGAACTTATTGTTCAGCTTTGTAGATGGTCTGTGCTTGAGGTTATCAACTCGGTATCCTCGGATGTCTAGTAGAACTTTTTCTCCAATATCGAAGGTTTCTTCTCGGTGATGTTGGTTAATATACTGTGACTGTTGTTCTTGAGCTCGTAATAAGTTCTCAATTGCGATCTGGCTTAGATTACGCATTCGGAGTAAGAATTCTTCAACAGCTTCAACTGTAGAGGGTTCTTCAGTGGTTCAGATGAGTGTCAGAGGAGTGTTTGGGTTTTGTCCAGTATTGGCGAAGAATGGGGTCATTCCAAGAGAGGCTTGCTTGCTGTTGTTATAGGCAAACTCGACTGCAGTGAGATGTTCATGCCAATCATCTTGTCTGTAGGAAACATAGTTTCTTAGCATTTGTTCCAGAGTTTGGTTCATTCTTTCAGTTTGGCCATCAGTTTCAGGGTGAAAGGCTGTAGATAGTGCAAGTTTTGTTCCAAGGTGTGTATGGAGGGCTTTCCAAAAATGGCTGGTGAATTTCGGATCTCGGTCACTAACAATGATCTTAGGGAGACCATGATAGCGGAAGATATTGTCAAACAAGAGTGTAGCTATGTCTGGTACTGTTGCAGTGGTGGTGGTTGGTACAAAGTGAGCTTGTTTGCTGAGATAATTCACAAAGACAACAATTGCGTCTTTCCTGTTCTTGGTTTGGGGTAGTTGTACAATGAAGTCCATGGAGACTTGTTCCCAATTAGTGGATGGTACTGGGATAGGGTGGAGTAGACCAGGTTTTGCTAGTGTTGAGGACTTGTTTCATTGGCAGGCATCACAGGAAGTAATGTAGGTCTTTAGTTGATCTGCCATTCAGGGCCAATAGAAGTTCCAGGAGATAACTTCATAGCATTTATCAAATCCTAAATGTCCAGCTGTAGGGGCATCATGACATTTGAATAGGATAGTCCTTTGGAGGTCTCAGTTGTTTGGAACATACAGTCTGTCCTTGTAGTAGATAGCATTGTCCTTGAGTTGGTATTGATTGTACCGGGTATGCTTGTCAGCATCGTCACTGTTCAGGATTTCTCGGAGTACTTGAGCTTCTTTATCATCAGCACATGCTGTGATAATTTGTTCCATGATGGAGTTTGTAACCAGGGTGAGAGTTTGGATGACTTTTTCAATAGGTGGTCTGGAGATTGCATTGGCAACAATGTTTTCCTTACCAGGGTGGTACTGGATTTCGTAGTCAAAGTTGGTGAGGACTTTCATCCATCTGGCTTGCTTTCAAGAAAGGGTAGCCTGGGTCTTGATGTTGACTAATGACTTATGGTCAGTCAATATGGTGAAGTGTGCTCCTTCTAGGTATGGTCACCATTTGATCAGAGTATCTATAATGGCTAACATTTCCTTCTCATGAGTTGCATAGTTGATTTTGGCATCATTGAACTTGCAGGAGTGATAGGCCACAGGGTGTCCTTCTTGCATGAGTACTGCTCCAAGGGCTAGGTCAGAGGCATCAGTAGTAACTTCATATGGTAGGGCAGGATTTGCCACTTGAAGTACTGGAGTGGTTATCAAGGCATCTTTCAATGCTTAAAAGGCTGTATCTTGTTCGGGTCCCCAATTTGCAAGGTTGTTGAAGTCTTTCTCTTGTTTCATGGTCCAGGGCTGTTCTCCTTTCTTGTTATGCTTGGTCATTTGAGTAAGAGCAGTGGCGATTTTGGCAAAGTTGGCAACAAATCTCCTGTAATAGTTTGCTAATTCCAGGAATAACTGGAGGTCTTTCAGCTTCTTGGGTCTGGGCCAATCCTTGATTGTGGAGATTTTGCTGGGGTCCACTTTGATTCCATTTGGTGTAATGATGTATCCAAGGAACTAGATTTCCTTCAGGAGGAATTCACACTTGCTGAGTTTTGCAAAGAGTCTGTTTTCTCGGAGTTTCAGTAGTACTAGTTCAAGGTGTTCGAGATGTTCCTCCAGGGTTTTGCTGAAGACTAGGATGTCGTCAATGTAGACAACAATGAATTTGTCCAGGTATGGGTGCAAGATAGTATTCATCAGTGTCTGGAAGGTTGCAGGAGCATTAGTTAAGCCAAAGGGCATAACCAGGAATTCGAAATGTCCATAGCGGGTTCAGAAGGCTGTCTTATAGATGTCTTCTTCTTTCATGGCAATTTGCCAGTAACCATTTTGCAGGTCAAAAGAGCTCATGAATTGTAGGTTGGTAAGTCTATCGAATATTTCATCGATTCTGGGTAGTGGGCAACAGTTCTTGATGGTCTGTTCATTGAGGTCATGGTAATTAATGCACATTCGCAGGTCTCCTCCCTTCTTAACAACAAAGAGGACTGGTGCACCATAAGGTGAGACACTGGGTCTGATGAATCCTTGTTCCAGGAGTTTGTCAATTTCTTTTTTGAGTGCATCGATTTCCCTCGGAGACATGTGGTAGATTGACTTGAAGGCTGGCTTAGTATCTGGAATAGTCTTGATGGTATGGTCTACTGCTCGTTTGGGAGGTAGGCCTTTTGGGAGTTTCTTCAGAAATATGTCTCGGAATTTCTGGAGTAGTGGTCTGACATAGCTGTCAACTTTGGAAAAGTCTTCTTCAGAATTTTCGAGTTCTCCTTTGGATGTATGAATGGAGATAGCAAAGAGAGGGCATTTTTTGGCTAATTTCTTGAGTTGTAGCTTGTTGATGTGGGTGATTTTTGGTCCAGGGTCACTAGAATTGAGTGAGTCCTTTTCGCCTTGCAGTTTGAAGTTATGGCGTCCTTTTTTGATGGTCAGAGAATGGTTTACCCAATCGATCATGGGGTTCTCTTGTTTCAACCATGGTGTTCCAAGGATGATTTCATTGTCTGGGAGTGGTACGATCTAGAGGGTAACATGTACTCGATAGTCACCGATTCGGAAGGGTAGGTTGCAGACTTCCTTGCTAATGACATGTGAGGTTCCATCAGCTGTGGCAACTGCTTGGGTTTGTTGTACTGGAGAGGTGAAGACCTTGAGTCTGTTGGCTGTTTCTTCATTGATGAAGTTGCCTGAGGCACCACTGTCTATCATAATCTTGACAGGTGCTCGATTGACAAAGGCTTTAAGTGTAAGCAGTTTGTCTGATCCAATGGTGGTGATTTTGGTTGTAGGAGGTTTCCTTCTGTTAGTTCTTCTTTGAGCCAGTTCATTGACACAAGAGAAGCAATCATCAATCATTCGGGAAGAGTACATTCTAATACCATGGGGGTATTGGCCACTTGGTATATATCCATCTTCGATTTTCTTGTAGAATTGTTCTTCTTTGTTCATGGTAGGTTGGACTGGGGTCTTGTTTGATAAACCGAATCCTTTGGATCCTCAGATGGTGGGCAGTAGTTTAGGGACTTCCTTGACTATCAGGTTTGACTCGATTTTTTCGAATAGGATCTGGGCAATACAGAATCCAATGGAAATCTTGAAGGGTGTCCAACTGTGATTTCGGATGAGGACAATAATTTCGCCTGTATAGTCTTCGTCAATGACTCCTCCTTCTACTGAGAGTCCTTTCAATACTAGGCTGCTGTGACAGCATATTCTTCCAACATGTCCTTCAGGGATTTGGATACTAATTCCTGTGTAGACTTGTTTGACTTCTCGGTTGGAGACTGTAGCTTCTTTGGCTGCATACAGGTCATATCCAGCTGCTTTTTGACTTCCTTTGGTTGGCGCCTTAGCAGTTTGTCTCAACTTGACAAAGTCTAGTATTCTGGTGGTCAGATTGTTGAGGTGGTGCAGAGTGGTAACAGTTGCTTGTGTTGCTGTTCGGAGTTTTCGGTTAGGGCAGACACTGGCCATATATCCTGTCTTTCGGCAATAGAAGCATGCTCCACTTCTTTTAAGTTCATTCCTTTTACCTTCAGTGAGTTTCTTGAAGGTGCTCGGCTGGGTGGGTTTATGATTTCTGAGTGTCCATGAAGTAGATGTTGAGAGAGCTTGGGATGCTTCATGCTTGGGTTCTTCTTTCTTGGTCTAAGTCTTTTCCTTATTGTTGAATTGTCTTCTGGGCAGAATGGGTCCAGCTGTTAGGATCCGCTTGACCATAGTCTTGATTCTTGCTAGACACCATTGTTGATGGTCACAACCAACTAGACGTCCTTGTTCTTGGATTTTTCTAGCAAGCCATTCAGGCAGGGCATCGAATAAATGTTCTGCTCTTGTACCATTTCATGCTTCATCATTGGCAATGTATCCTAGGCCAACAGTGTTCAGGAGTGACTCGAGTTTTGTATAGAAGGTTTCGAATTTCTCCTTGCTATGTACATTGAATTTAAGGTTGCAGAGTTTTACTTGGGATTCAGCGATCATGGTTTCACTGCGATATTGAGCAATTATGAGTTGTTTAAGTCCAGGGGCTGCAGGATGGGCTCCATATCCTGGGGCATTATTTGCTACATTCTGAGCAACTACCGCAGGTCGGGTGTCCCATGTGAGGGGTTTTTCGGGAAGAGTTCGCCACCATTCTTCGGCAGGTCCTCAGAAGAATGTAACAACTTGGTGAACATAGGCTGTAGTGGTAGCAAAGAGTTGTTCCAGAGTGTGGTCTTGATTGTTTGTCAGAACACGGTCAGTGACTCGTTCATTGGTCCATTGATTGGCTTCGAAGTTGGTGTCAACTACATTAATGAAGCTTTGGACTTCTTGCGCAGTACTATTGAAGGTAGGTAGACTCAGATTTTTTGTAGGTCGGGTCTGTTCGGCTAAGGCAGTAATGGTTGCTGCCATTATGGCTACCTGGGCTGTGAGGTCTAGAATTTGTTGGTTTGCCATGTTGTTTACTGGAGGCAGTTGGACTGCTGGTAGTGGTGTTACTGGTACTACTTGAGGTACTGGTGCAGAGTGTGATGGGGTTCTTTGGGTCTGTGTAAGTTGTTAGAGTAATAGTTGTGGGTCTGGAGTAAGGGCTTGATAGATAGCTGTCTGTTGCTGTGTAGGTGTGTTCTGTCCTGATGGAGGTTCATTTCCTTCGGCGGTATATCTGGGATCGAATTCACTGAGATACTCCTCCTCTTCTTCAGTATGGTCCCCATGTACTTGGGTTTGCTCAGTGTCAAAGTAGACAGAATCAGTTGTATATCTGATTTCAGAGGGACTTAATTCAAAGTTAAGTTCTGGTTCGGTATTGGTTTCAGATTCAGGTAGGGCTATAGCAGGGCCTGCTTCAGGTTCAGGGTCAGGTAGTTAGTGAAGGGTTTCTCTTGCTTCTTCCTTAAGAATATGGCGGGCCTTGCTGTTCTGGAATCGGTAGTATAATGCGGTCTTGGTCCTGGTGCAGTGAAAGTCGGTAGAGTTGAGCCACTTAGCTACAGAGGCTTGGGCTTCGTGAGGAACTAAGACTAGAAAGACTGCTGCTAGTTGTCCTAGGTCGCTCGGGTTTGTGGAGCTGACAAAACTCTTGTTGAGAAGAGTAAAGAAGGCTTCTATAAGACCTTCTTTGTCTTGACTTGCTGGGTGTAGCGCAAGGAGTTCGGTGAATAGGGTTTCGCCTATTTGCTGGTTTAATCAGAGTACTTCTTTCTTTGAGTGAAGTTTGTCCCACTTGTTGCAGGTGTAGAGGTCAAATTGTCCTTGTACGTCAGATTCAATTCTCTCTAGATTGTCAGATGGTTCAGAATAAATTCCAGTTCAGAGGTTGGGCTTTATACCAACTTGTAGGAATTCGCAGAAGGGTTTGTAGTAGGGTGAGGAAGCGTCTTGAAGTGGAATTGGATTGTAAACTGCTGCTACCAAGTTGTAAGAGGGTTGCTTTTTAGAGTAACTGTTACGTAGTTCTGGAAGGGTTTTCTGGAAGTTCTGGATATTCTGGAAGACCGTTTTCATATGGTCAAGATCAATTTCGTATGGAGTACATCCTCTATGCTTATTGATTTCAAGATCGGGTTGACGTCTCAACCAAAGTCCTTTTTCGGACTAGTTCTGGATGTTCAGGATTTTCCGTATTTCAGGAAGTTCAAGAAACTAAGACCAGCTTAGTTTAATTGGCGATCGCTGCAGACAATACCCAATTAGGAAATTTCGTGATGGGGTTAGGAGTAGGACCTAATGGGGAGCAGATTTACTTAAGAGTGTTTTGTGGGTTATTAAATAGATTTATTCTCTATTCATGATATTGCTATATTAGGAGTAGTTGTGTGGGGAATATTGGAGAAGTGTTCAGGAATGTTCTTGTGTGTTCGAGTCTCAGATTCTGAGGTCTGGGGGAGGGGGTATTTATACTAGTGAGGGGTTATCTGGACTATGCTAAATATGGGTATAGCACTAAGTGTCTTGCTGAGTCAGAATGCAGTCACATAGTACAAGTGTGATCTGACATGTCAAGAGATCATCTGACTGCTGAGTCAGTTCACAGTCATGTCGTACAAGGCTAATCTAACTATACTATGACTGCTAGGCTATTTAAGGTTTAGGCACTGTCTGGATAGTCTTCGATGACATCACCATCGATTGCATCATCTCTGAAGAAGTAGTCATCTAGGAAGAGTGGTTCGCGGATTACTTCTCCTTGTTCACTAAGGTAATAATTCATTGGAACTTCATCTCTATCCCACAGGATAGTATTGTCTGTCTCATATGCTGGATAAGGTGTTGGTGGATGACGAAGTGGTGCATCATTTTCATTTTCATCAGATTCACTGTCTGCATACCTTCTATAGGTTACAGCACTATGAGTTGCGGGGTTGTAGTATGCTGGCGGCTGTGGTTCATGTCATTCATACTCGGGTGGTGGAGTGGTTAGTTCAATCTCGAGAGTTGTCTGAAGATACAGGTTGTGTTCTCCAGTCTCTTCATTGTAGTTGAAGTAATCGGGGGTGAATGCAGATTGGTATTTATGCCAGTGGTCATTGTCCCAATAATTCTTGTATATGGTTATGAACTGTTGTAAGTTCATCAGCAGAGTTGGCGGTGTGATCAGAGTTGGAAGAGATCCTTGGCTTGAGGTCATGTCGGCATCAGAAGGATCATTGTCTTGTATCCAACTTGGGGCATTTGCAGAATATAATCGTCAGGGCACGGGAAAGTTCTGTCTGTGGTTTCAACATACTCAAGATACTTATGGTTGAGTTCTTGTATCATGTTGTCGATTTGGCCGTAGGACAGGATAGCAACCATTTCACTGATAGTAACTCGGAGGCGGGGAATAAAGGTGCTGTATTCGTAGAAGAGTTCTCAGTGTTTGCAGGCGATGAGTTTCTGGTGTTGAGACATCTGGGTAATATCTGTATCGTGGTAGTGTTCAACCATGTCTTCCAGGAGGCGGCTGATCTGGTAGTAGCTTGAGATTTGTCCAATCCGGTGGGCCTTGTTAAGCATGTTCAGGGCATTCCATCGGGCTTCCACGAAGTAGAGAGGTGCTTGGCTGTAGATATTCATAAGGGGCAGAGGGGGTGTGGCTCGGTTGACAATGGCATTCCAAATGTTAGCATAGATACAGTTGTAGATCTCGGTGGTCATGTTTGTGTGTTTGGAAGTTGTGGTTGTTATTTGTTTTGATTCTCTGTTTTGACGTGTCTTGGGGCTGGGTATATATGCATTTGTTCTGGATTAGTAAGATTCCATTTATGTGAATCTTATGTTCCGTGACTTGGTATTGACTCAGCTTTGTGCACTGTGACTTTTGTTTGACTCAGCTTCATGATCTTGCAGGTGATTTCCAGATTTGTTCGGAGATCACGTGTGATTTCTGTGGCTTGGAGGTTGTGCGCTTACACCCTCACACAACTACTCCTAGTATAGCAATATCATGAATAGCGAATAAACCTATTTAATAACCCACAAACCACTCTTAAGTAAATCTGCTCTCTGTTAGATCCTACTCCTAACCCCATCACGAAATTTCCTAATTGGGTATTGTCTGCAGCGATACGCCAATTCAACTAAGCTGGTCTTAGTTTCTTGAACTTCCTGAAATACGGAAAATCCTGAACATCCAGAACTAGTCCGAGAAAGGACTTTGATTGAGACGTCAACCCGATCTTGAAATCAATAAGTGTAGAGGACGTACTCCATATGAAATTGATCTTGACCATAAGAAAACGGTCTTCCAGAATATCCAGAACTTCCAAAAAATCCTTCCAGAACTACGTAATGGTTATCCAAAAAAGCAACCCTCTTACAACTTGGTAGCAGTGGTTTACAATCTAATTCCGCTTCAAGATGCTTCCTCACCCCACTACAAACCCTTCTGCGAATTCCTACAAGTTGGTATAAAGCCCAACCTCTGAACTGGAATTTATTCTGAACTATCCGACAATCTGGAGAGAATTGAACCTGATGTATAAGGACAATTTGACCTCTACACCTACAACAAGTGGGATAAACTTCATTTAAAAAAAGAAGTACTCCGATTAAACCAGCAAATAGGCGAAACCCTATTCACCGAACTCCTTGCCCTACACCCAGCAAGTCAAGACGAAGAAGGTCTTATAGAAGCCTTCTTTACTCTTCTCAACAAGAGTTTTGTCAGCTCCACAAATCCGAGCGACCTAGGACAACCAGCAGCAGTCTTTCTAGTCTTAGTTCCCCACGAAGCCCAAGCCTCTGTAGCCAAGTGGTTCAACTCTACTGACTTTCACCATACCAGGACCAAGACCACATTATACTACTGATTCCAGAACAGCAACACCCGCCATATTCTTAAGGAAGAAGTAAGAGAAACCCTTCATCAACTACCCGATCCTGAACCTGAAGCAGGCCCTGCTATAACTCTACCTGAATCTGAAACCAATACTGAACCAGAACTTAACTTTGAATTAAGTCCATCTGAAATCAGATATACAACTGATTCTGTCTACTTTGACACCGAGCAAACCCAAGTACACGGGGACCAAACCGAAGAGGAGGAGGAGTATCTCAGCGAATTTAATCCTGGATACACTGCCAAAGGAGACGAACCTCCATCAGGACAGAACACACCTACACAGCAACAGACAGCTATCTATCAAGCCCTTACTCCAGATCCACAACTATTACTTCAGCAACTTACACAGACTCAAAGAACCCCATCACACTCTGCACCAGTATCTCAAGTAGTACCAGTAACACCACTACCAGTAGTCCAACCGCCTCCCATAAACAATATGGCAAACCAACAGATTCTAGACCTCATAGCTTAGATAGCCATAATGGCAGCAACCATTACTGCCTTAGCCAAACAGACCTGACCTATAAAAAATCTGAGTTTACCTACCTTCAATGGTACTGCACAAGAAGTCCAAAGCTTCATTAGTGTAGTAGACACCAACTTCAAAGCCAATCAATGGACCAATGAATGAGTTACTGACTGCATTCTGACAAATAATCAAGACCACACTCTGGAACAACTCTTTGCTACAACTACAGCCTATGTCTGCTGAGTTGTTACATTCTTCTGAGGACCTGCCAAAGAATGGTGGCGAACCCTTCCTGAAAAACCCCTCACATGGGACACCCGACCTGCAGTAGTTGCTCAGAATGCAGCAAATAATGCCCCAGGATATGGAGCCCATCCTGCAGCCCCTGGACTTAAACAACTCATGATTGCTCAATATTGCAGTGAAACCATGATCGCTGAATCCCGAGTAAAACTCCACAACCTCAAATTCAATATATATGGCAAAGAGGAATTCGAAACCTTCTGTACAAAACTCGAGTCACTCCTGAACACTATTGGCCTAGGATATATTGCCAATGATGAAGCACAAAATGGTACAAGAGCAGATCATTTATTCGATGCCCTGCCTGAATGGCTTACTAGAAAAATCCAAGAACAAGGACGCCCAGTTGGTTGTGATCACCAACAATGGTGCCTGGCAAGAATCAAGATCATGGTTAAGCGAATCTTAACAGCTGGACCCATCCTGCCCCGAAGACAATTCAACAACAAGGAAAAGACTTGGACCAAGAAAGAAGAACCCAAGCATGAAGCACCCCAAGCTCCCTCAACATCTACTTTGTGGACACCCAGAAATCATGAATCCACCCAACCGAGTACCTTCAAGAAACTTACTGAAGGCAAAAGGAATGAACTTAGAAGAAGCGGAGCATGCTTCTATTGCTGAAAGACAGGACACATGGCCAGTGCCTGCCCCAACCGAAAACCCTGAACAGCAACAAGAGCAACTGTTACCACTCTGCACCACCTCAACAACCTGACCACCAGAACTCTAGACTTTGTCAAGTTAAGACAAACTGCCAAAGCCCCAACCAAGGGAAGTCAAAAAGCAGCTGGATATGACCTATATACAGCCGAAGAAGCCACAGTCTCTAACCGAGAAGTCAAGCAAGTCTACACAGGAATCAGTATCCAAATTCCTGAAGGACATGTTGGAAGAATATGCTGTCACAGCAGCCTAGCATTGAAAGGACTCTCAGTAGAGAGAGGAGTCATTGACGAAGATTACACAGGTGAAATTATTGTCCTAATCCGAAACCACAGTTGGACACCCTTCAAGATTCCCATTAGATTCTGTATTGCCCAGATCCTATTTGAGAAAATCGAATCAACCCTGACAGTCAAGGAAGTTCCTGAACTACTGCCCACTATCCGAGGATCCAAAGGATTTGGCTCATCAAACAAGGCCCCAGTCCAATATACCATGAACAAAGAAGAACAATTCTACAAGAAAATCGAAGATGGATATGTACCAAATGGCCGATGCCCCCATGGTATTGGAATGTACTCTTCCCGAATAATTGATGATTGCTTCTCTTGTGTCAATGAACTGGCTCAAAGGAGAACCAATAGAAGGAAAGCTCCTACAACCGAAATCACCACCATTGGATCAGACAAACTGCTTACACTTAAAGCTTTTGTCAATCGAGCACCTGTCAAGATTATGATAGACAGCAGTGCCTCAGGCAACTTCATCAATGAAGAAACAGCCAACAGACTCAAGGTCTTCACCTCTCCGGTACAACAAACTCAAGCAGTTGCCACAGCTGATGGAACCTCACATGTCATTAGCAAGGAAGTCTGCAACCTACCCTTCCGAATCGGTGACTATCAAGTACATATTACCCTCCAAATTGTACCACTCCCTGACAATGAAATCATCCTTGGAACTCCATGGTTAAAACAAGAGAACCCCATGATCGATTGGGTAAACCATTCTCTGACCATCAAGAAAGGATGCCACAACTTTAAACTGCAAGGCAAAAAGGACACCCTCAACTCTAGTGACCCTGGACCAAAGATTACCCACATCAATAAGCTACAACTTAAGAAATTGGCCAAGAAATGCCCTCTCTTTGCTATCTCCATCCGTCCATCCAAAGGAGAACCCGAGAACTCTGAAGAAGACTTTTCCATAGTTGACAGCCATGTCAGACCACTACTCCAAAAAGTCCGAGACACATTTCTGAACCAAACTACAGAACCACCTGTACCTGTTATTATTAATGACCAAGAAGAATACAAAGTTGAACAAATCCTCAACAAACACAGCCACAAGAACCATCCAAATGGTACAATAACACCAGAACAAATTAGAAGGCCCCGACGAGGATGTCGAAAGCTAAGAAGGGGAGAGTTGTAAGCGCACAACCTCCAAGCCACCAAAATCACATGGCATCCTCAGAACTAATTTGGAAACCACATGTGAGACTACAAAACAAGAGATCATCTGGTTATACGAAATATGCCAGCAAGCACGAGAACCCACCGCCAAGATATAAGAATACTAGAAGAAGTACTACAACCATAAGACTGACTCTGAACCACTATAACTAGTTTGGTGTACTGTACTATTACAAAAGAAAACCAAAAGTACCAAACTCAAAGTGAGACAAGAAGAACCCTATCTCATCTATCAAAAGGTTCATGAACTGCACTTATCAACTCAAGACCAAGATACACTGTGACTATACAAGACCTCATTACTTAGGGAAGTAAAATGCATTTGAACAACTCTATTCGCTCTATCTGTATCACCTCTGTTGGAGAGTGACGGACGCTTCATCAGAACTCAAGAAAGCTGACAATGTCGAAACCAATCTCAAGCCATCCATGTGACAGATATTACTACTAGAAATTGCCTCGGATTACAGAAAATATCATTTCCGAGAGGTTTGAACCCTCAGCCGCGACATTGGGAGCCCTCACCCTAGACGAGAATGGCCAGTTCTCGCAAATGCACCAGCAGACCAAAAAAAAAGAGAACCAAGACCTGTTATCCTTGTACAACCACCGCCACTAAGGACAGCCTTAATCTTGCAAGAGATAGAAGTAACAATACCTTGAAACTGATGATGTTAGAAGTCAGAAAACTGCTCAGACTTTGCCAGTGATGATGTCATCAATAGTGATGTCATTAAAGGCTAACCAGACAGCACCTAAATCTATAAATAGCTTAGCAGTCATAGTATAGTTAGATTAGCCTTGTACAACATGACTGTAAACTGACTCAGCAGTCAGACGATCTCTTGATATGTCAGATCACCCTTATACTACATGACTGCATTCCGACTCAGCAAGGCACTTAGTGCTACATCCATATTTAGCATAGTCCAGATAGCCCCTCACTAGTATAAATACCCCCTCCCCCAGACCTCAGAATCTCAGACCTGAACAATCCGAACACAACTCCTGAGCACTTCCCCACAATATCCCCTCACATAACTACTCCTAGTATAGTAATATCATGAATAGCGAATAAACCTATTTAATAACCCACAAACTACTCTTAAGTAAATCCGCTCCCTGTTAGGTCCTACTCCTAACCCCATTACGAAATTTCCTAATTGGGTATTGTCTGCAGCGATATGCCAATTCAACTAAGCTGGTCTTAGTTTTTTGAACTTCCTGAAATATGGAAAATCCTGAACATCCAGAACTAGTCCGAGAAAGGACTTTAGTTGAGACATCAACCCGATCTTGAAATCAATAAGCATAGAGGACGTACTCCATATGAAATTGATCTTGACCATAAGAAAATGGTCTTCTAGAATATCCAGAACTTCCAGAAAACCCTTCTAGAACTATATAACGGTTACCTAAAAAAGCAACCCTCTTACAGAGTCTGAGATTCTGAGGTCTGGGGGAGGGGGTATTTATACTAGTGAGGGGCTATCTGGACTATGCTAGATATGGATGTAGTACTTAGTGTCTTGCTAAGTTGGAATGCAGTCACATAGTACAAGTGTGATCTGACATATCAAGAGATTGTCTGACTATGGTGGGGGAGGGAGGTCGATGGAAGGACTTGAGATCTCGGCTCATGGGTGGGGTGGGTAATAGTTGGCTCACTGTTGAGTAGGTATTAGCAATATGGGTAGGACTGATGGGTCATTGGCTTTTTGTATTTGAGAAGGGACAGTAGCTGGGGCTGGGGGAGAAGGTATTAAGATGGAAAGGGCTATTGGGGGATCTGCTGACTGGATGGTGGGTGGGTTGGAGTCCTCAGGGGGGCCGACGTCACAGTTTGGTAGTAAGGATCTGTGGGCAGAGTAGTGGGAGGGTGGTGATAGTGTTAGACAAGGTGGTCTTTCATCAGGAAGGGGTAGGGGGGGGGGGACCCCCTGGAGGGATCGGATAGGG
>RBNI01002435.1:0-18515 GCA_003990745.1 Jimgerdemannia flammicorona | reverse complement strand
GTGTAACGGTTCTAGTTTCTTAATGAGGAAGCGACTAGTTCTGGTAATCCTAAGTAGCTCGAAGAGATACTAAGGGTTCAAGTGTTCTCGAAGGATTTCTGAGAGAAAATATTCTGAAGCTTTATTCGTGAGAACAAAGGGGATATTTATACAAGATCTGAAAGAAGGATCCAGAAGGGTCTGAGAAATCAAAGGAAAATGCCAAGAGGAAAGTTCTCGGCAAAGATGACAAATGATGACAAATAAAGTTCTACAAGTTTCCAGGACATTCAGTGACTAACTAAATAAGTACTAGTTAATGCTCGGCGCCAAGAAGGGGATTTCTAAGTACGTGGAAAGTACCGGAAGGTTATAGAATATTCAAGAAAGACAGAGAAAAGAAATAAACTACGCTAAAATGTTACAAAATTAGTAATTTAATATTTATTTACATTTACTCAGAGATAATATAAATAATTGAATTTTAATTTATTTACTTCTATATTAGAAATCAATATTATATATGACATACTTAGTATATATATATATATAGATATTTATCACAAATAAATCAGTCTGCTGACTATATTCTGACAGAATAGCTATCTTTTATATATATATTTATATTGTCTTCTAGAACTATATCTATTTTTTAGTACTTCTATATTATGTTTATAGTTACACTATTTATAGTTATTCTATTTCTGTATAAGCTAGTGCTAAGTATAATGAGTCTCAAAGAGAAGCTGAGAAAGCTGAGAAGTATTTTTATAACTAGTACTTTATAAGTACTATATAGTAGTTTAGATTATCTATTGAATTATTATTATTATTATTATTATTATTTTGACAAAAATAGTACTATATAATATTTCTTATTATCTATAGATCTAGTATTAGAAGATAGCTTATATTAGTATATATAACTTCTAAAGTCATACTAGTTTTACTGACAAAAGATAGTAATATATAAAAAGTAAGTATTAGTAGATCAAAAGAGTTATTGAATGAATTTTAAAATGATATACTTTGGTTAATATATTATAAATAATTTCTTTTTTTAGACTATCTTTAAGATATTATTAATCAATACTCTATCTAAAATACTAAAGTTATAGAAAGAAAGCTCAATCTTTTATATAGTAATAAATTGAAGTACTGTTTAGAAAATCTTTAGTTAAAGTAACTAGTAAGCACTACTCAATATAATTATAGAAAATTTATTGATTTCTTCATCTGATCAATAGAGTACTTTGCTCTCTCTATTATAGATTAATTTTATTATTATTAATACTAAAAGCTCTACCCTTAAGTAGAAGCTTATATATAACATAATATATATAAATATATTATAGATATCAATATCATCTCTATTTATAGTAAGTTTAAAAAAAGAATAATTTTATACTACTAATTAGTATATAGAATTTTTGATAGTACTAAAGTATAAGAGGATACTTTGTTAAAGTACTATTATATAATTCTGAAAGGATTTTCTAAAAGTTTTAGATATTCTAAAAGACTGTTTTCTTTAGATCAAAATTAATTTCATATAAAGTACATCCTCTATACTTATTGATTTCAAGATTGGGTTAATATTTCAACTAAAGTTCTTTTTTGAACTTATTCTAGATGTTTAGAATTTCTCTTAATTCAGAAAGTTTAAGAAACTAAAACCAGTTTATTTGAATTGACATATTACTACAAATAATATCTAATTAGAAAAATTTTAAATCTAGTTATAAGTGAGAGCTAATATAGTATAAGTTTACTTAAGAGTGATTTATAAGTTATTAAATAGGTTTATTCACTATTTATGATATTATTATTGACTAATACTAAGAGTAGTGGGTGAAGGGATAATTGTGTGAAGAAGTATTTATCTGATTTTTGTTTGAGTTCTTATTTCTAAGAGAGGGAGTATTTATACTAATAAGAAGTTATCTAGATTAGACTAAATATAATTATAATACTTTAGTACTTTGATGAGTCAGAATATAGTTATATAATACTAAGTTAAGCTAATTATACTAGTGACTACTAAGTTATTATAAATTTAGATATTGTCTAAGTAGTCATCAATGAGATTATTATTAATAAAATTATCTCTGATGAAGTAGTTATTTAGAAAGAGTAATTCTTTGATTATATCTCTCTATTTATTTATAGTAGTATATTGAAATAAAGTAATTATCTCATAGAATGATATCATCTATCTTATATACTGAGTATAGTATTAATGAGTAGAGAAGAAGTATATCATCTTTGCTTTTATTAGATTCACTATCAGTATTCTTTTAGTAGGTTATAGTACTATATATTATAGAGTTATAGTATACTGATAGTTGTTCTTTATATTACTTACATATACTCAGGAGTTGAAGTTGTTAGTTTTATCTTAAGAGTTGTCTAAAAATATAGATTGTATTCTTTTATTTCTTCATTATAGTTGAAGTAGTTAGATATAAATATTGATTAGTATTTATACTAGTGATCATTATCTCAATAAGTCTTATAGATAGTTATGAACTATTATAATTTCATCAGTAAGATTAGCAGAGTGATTAGAGCTGACAGAGATTCTTGACTGGAAATTATCTTAGTATCAGAGAAGTTATTATCTTCTACTTTATTATTATTAAACTAAATTATATCATAGATATCCTTCATGATATATCTAACTTAAGACATCTGCAGAATATAGTTATCTAGGTATAGAAAGGATCTATTAGTGGTTCAGATAAATTTAATATATTTCTGATTGAGTTTTTACACTATATCATCAATTTGACTATAGTTCAGAGTAGTAATCATTTCTGTAAGAGGGTTGCTTTTTAGGGTAACCATTATGTAGTTCTGAAAGAGTTTTTTAGAAGTTCTGGATATTCTGGAAGACTGTTTTCTTATGGTCAAGATCAACTTCATATGGAGTACATCCTCTACACTTATTGATTTCAAGATCAGGTTGACATCTCAACCAAAGTCCTTTTTCAGACTAGTTCTGGATATTCAGGATTTTCCATATTTCAGGAAGTTCAAGAAACTAAGACCAGCTTAGTTGAATTGGCATATCGCTGCAGACAATACCCAATTAGGAAATTTCATGATGTGGTTAGGAGTAAGACCTAATGGAGAGTGGATTTACTTAAGAGTGGTTTGTGGGTTATTAAATAGGTTTATTCGCTATTTATGATATTGCTATACTAGGAGTAGTTGTGTGAAGGAGTATTGGGGGAAGTGCTCAGAAGTTGTGTTCGGATTGTTCAGGTCTGAGATTCTGAGGTCTGGGGGAGGGGGTATTTATACTAGTGAGGGGCTATCTGGACTATGCTAGATATGGATGTAGCACTAAGTACTTTGCTGAGTCAGAATGCAATTATATAGTACAAGTGTGATCTAACATGTCAAGAGATCATCTGACTGCTGAGTCAGTTCACAGTCACGTCATACAAGGCTAATCTAACTATACTATGACTGCTAAGCTATTTATAGGTTTTAGGCACTATCTGGATAGTCTTTGATGACATCACCATCAATGACATCATCTCTAATAAAGTAGTCATCTAGGAAGAGTGGTTTGCAGATTACTTCTCCTTATTGGCTGAGGTAATAATACATTGGAACTTCATCTCTGTTCCACAGGATAGCATTGTCTGTCTCATATGCTGGATAAGGTGTTAGTGGGCGAAGGAGGGGTACATTGTCTTCACTTTCATCAGATTCGCTATCTGCATACCTTCTATAGATTATAGTACTATGAGTCATGGGATTGTAGTAAGCTGGTAGCTGTGGTTCATGTTGCTCATACTCAGGTGGTAGAGTGATTGGTTCAATCTCAAGAGTTGTCTGAAGATACAGGTTGTGTTCTCCAGTCTCTTTATTATAGTTGAAGTAATTGGGTGTGAACGCAGGTTAGTATTCGTACCAGTAGTCATTGTCCCAATAAGTCTCGTAGGTGGTTATGAACTGTTATAAGTTCATCGGCAGGCTTGGCGGTGTGATCAGGGTTAGCAGAGATCCTTGGCTTGAGGTCATATCGGCATCAGAGGGATCATTGTCTTCTGCTTCATCTTTATCAAAGTTGATTATATCGTAGACGTCCTTCATGGCATATCCAACTTGGGGCATTTGCAGGATGTGATCATTGGGGTGTGGGAAGGTTCTGTCTGTAGTTTCAACATATTCGAGATACTTGTGGTTGAGTTCTTGTATCATGTCATCGATTTGGCCATAGGACAGGGTAGCAACCATTTTGCTGGTAGTAACTTGGAGGCAGGGAATAAAGGTGCTGTACTCATAGAAGAGTTCTTGGTATTTGTGGGCAATAAGTTTCTGGTGTTGAGACATCTGAGTAATGTCTGTATCATGGTGGTGTTCAATCATGTCTTCTAGGAGGTGGCCGATCTGGTAGTAGCTTGAGATTTGTCTGATCTGGTGGGCCTTATTAAGTATGTTCAGAGCATTCCATCAGGCTTCCACAAAGTAGAGGGGTGCTAGGCTATAGATATTCATGAGGGGCAGAGGGGGTGTGGCTTGGTTGACAATGGCATTCCAAATGTCAGCGCGGATGTGGTTGTAGATCTTGGTGGTCATGTTTGTGTATTTAGAAGTTATGGTTATTGTTTGTTTTGGTTCTTTATTTCGACGTGTCTCAGGGCTCAGTATATATGTATTTGTTCTTGATTGGTAAGATTCCGTTTATGTGAACCTTGTGTTCTATGACTTTGTATTGACTCAGCTTTATACACTATGACTTCTGTTTGACTCAGCTTCATGATCATGCAGGTGATTTCCAGATTTGTTCAGAGGTCATGTGCAAATTCAGTAGCTTGTTAAGTGGGTGACGTGTGATTTCTGTGGCTTGGAGATTGTGTGCTTACAATTTTAGTAATAGTAACTTGAAGGTGGGAAATAAAGATACTATACTTGTAAAAGAGTTTTTAGTACTTATATATAATGAGCTTCTGATATTAAGATATTTTGATAATATCTATATTATAGTAGTAGTTATCTATATCTTCTAAGAGGTAGCCAATTTAATATTAGCTTGAGATTTGTTCAATTCAGTGAGTCTTGCTAAGTATGTTCAGAGTATTTTATCAGACTTCTATTAAGTAAAGAGATGCTAGACTATGGATATTTATGAGGAGCAAGAGTATGGTGGCCCAGTTAATAATAATATTCCAAATGTCAGACAGATATAGTTGTAGATTTCAGTAATCATAGCCAGGTATATACATATTTGAGAGTTATAATAGTTATTTAGTTTATTGTAATTCTTCATTTTAGTATACTATACGTATATCTGATATATATACTTTTGATCTTGATTGGTAAGATTATATTTTCATATATCTTATAATTTATAACTTTGAGTTGATTCAGCTTTATAATTTATAACTTTAGTTTGACTTAGCCTCATGATCTTATATATATTTCTAGATTTGTTCTAAGAGTAATGTATAATTTTGGTAGCTCGAAGATTGTATACTTACAACTCTCTTTTTCTTAGGTTTTAATATTCTCATCAAGTTCTTCTAATTTTATCTAGTGTTATTATATCATTTAGGTGGTCAAAAGTTCAATAATATTTATTTTTCTCATAAAGTAGCATGCTTATAGTATAGTTGTCTAATGTATTAAATTTATATATTAAAGAGTTATATATTTAACTAAAAGTAATTCTGATATCATTTACTACTGGAGAATTTCCTCTAAGGAATCTTCTTAAATATCTATATCTTGGTTTTTATTAGTAATATAGAGACAAAAGGCTGACTTTCAGTTTTGCTATTTTTCTAGAGAGTTAGTATTTCTTTTGTCTTAATATTGCTAAGGTGTAGTAGAGTTTTCAATTTATTTATAATAATTATAGAAGTGCTTGACAGTGTTCAGAAGAGATAATATATGTATATAATATAGTAATAGTAGGTATTGAAGTATTTTAACTAGTTGTTCAAAGAATTATATTTGAACTAAGTTGGCAGTATTCTGGAGGTTTGTTCTGAGTTCCTATATAGTATCATAGATTGAGTAATCTTTCTATTTAACAAGATGAATTTGTTTAACTTCATATTTCTTATGATTATTAATAATAATAGATACTAGTGGTTTTATAATTTAGTTTGAGAATAGTTTATCATTATTTTTATTATATTACTTAAGATATTAAATATTAAAAACTGAGTATATCTTGATAATATAAATAGAGCTAGTTTATAGAATATTAGAAAAACTAATACAATAACTTTGAATGATCTGATAAACTTACTATATAGCTTTATAGAAGGTCTATATTTGAGATTATTAACTTGGTATCCTCAAATATCTAGTAGAACTTTCTCTCCAATATCAAAGATTTCTTCTTGATAGTACTAATTAATATACTAAGATTGTTAGTTTTAGTCTTAAGTTAGGTTTTTAATTATAATTTGGCTCAAGTTGTATATTTAGAGTAAGAATTCTTCAATAGTTTCAATAATAGAGAGTTTATCTATAGTTCTGATAAGAGTTAGGAGAGTGTTCAGATTTTGTCACATATTGATAAAGAATGGGATTATTTCAAGAAAAGCTTATTTACTATATTATAGATAAACTCAATTATAATAAAGTATTTATATTAATTATCTTACTTATAGAAAATATAATTCCTTAGTATTTGCTCCAGAGTTCAGTTTATTCTTTTAGTTTGGCTATTAGTTTTAAGATGAAAGACTATAGATAATACTAGTTTCATTCTAAGATATGAGTGTAGAGCTTTCTAAAAATAGCTGGTAAATTTCAGATCTTAGTCACTAATAATGATCTTAGGAAGGCTATGATAGTAGAAGATATTATTAAATAAGAGTATAATAATTTTAGATAGTATTGCAGTTGTAGTAATAGATACAAAGTGAGCTTATTTGCTAAAATAATCTACAAAGACAATAATTACATCCTTCTCATTCTTAGTTTAGAGTAGTTATATAATAAAGTTTATAGAGATTTATTTCCAATTAATAGAGGATACTAGAATAGAGTGAAGTAGTCTAAGTTTTGCTAAAGTTGAGAACTTATTATATTAGCAGGTATGTATTATAAAAAGTAATATAGGTCTTCAACTAGTCTGCCATATGGGGCCAATAGAAGTTCTGGGAGATAACTTTATTATATTTGTCAAATTTTAGATATCTGGCCATAGAGACATTATAATATTTAAACAGAATAGTCTTTCAGAGGTCTCAATTATTTAGAATATATAATTTATTCTTATAATAGATAGCATTATCTTCAACTAGTATTAATAATACTGAGAGTATTTATTAATATCATTACTCTTCAGAATTTCTTAAAG
The DNA here is from genome assembly GCA_003990745.1 of Jimgerdemannia flammicorona. NCBI lineage: Eukaryota > Fungi > Mucoromycota > Endogonomycetes > Endogonales > Endogonaceae > Jimgerdemannia > Jimgerdemannia flammicorona. The sequence goes on along the minus strand of RBNI01002435.1, from coordinate 11,203 downwards.
TACTTAAGCTTTTTATCATTAGTATATACTGCAATAATTTATTCTATAATAAAATTGGTAACCAAGATGAGAGTTTGAATGACTTCTTCAATTGGTAGTCTAGAGATCACATTGGCAATGATGTTTTTTTTTTACTAGAGTAGTATTGAATTTTATATGTAGTTCTTTCAAAAAGAGTAGTCTGGGTCTTGATATTGATCAATAATTTGTAATCTATCAATATAGTGAAGTGTACTTCTTTAAGATATGAGTACTATTTGATCAGAGTGTCTACAACAGCTAACATTTCCTTCTTATAGATAGTATAGTTGATTTCAATATTATTGAACTTATAAGAATAATAGACCATAGGGTATCCTTCTTATATAAGTACTGCTCAAAGAGCTAAATCAGAGACATTAGTAATAACTTTATATAGCAGAGTAGAATTTATTACTTAAAGTACTAGAGTAATTATTAAGATATCTTTCAAGACTTAAAAGACTGTATCCTTATTTAATAAAGTTGTTAAAGTCTTTTTCTTACTTTATAGTCTAGAGTTATTTTTCTTTTTTATCATACTTAGTTAGTTGGATAAGAGTAATAGTAATCTTGGTAAAGTTTATAATAAATTATCTATAATAATTTACTAATCTTAGGAATGATTAAAGGTCTTTCAGCTTTTTTGAGTCTGAGCTACTTCTTAATTATAAATATTTTGCTGAGATTTACTTTAATTCTATTAAGTGTGATAATATGTCCAAAGAATTGAATTTTCTTTAAAAGGAATTTATATTTACTAAGTTTTATATAGAATCAGTTTTCTCAGGGTTTCAGTAGTACTAGTTTAAGATATTTAAGATATTTCTTTAGAGATTTGTCTAAGATTAGAATATCACTAATATAGATAATAACAATTTTTTTTTTTTATTTTTTTTTTATTATTTTTTTTATAGTCTCTTAGACTCCTGCTTTTATTAATACATCTGTCTATCCAATATATATTACACTGAGCCCACCCCTATACAATCTCCCCAGGGACTCCTCTCTCCCCTACACACTCTCTATTAAAGACCACTAGGTCATTAATCATCTCTACCTGCCCACTACTCTATTCATAAATTTCTTCCACCAGATAGCAGTGATGCTCACCCTGGGGACCCTATCCAACCCACCACTCTGTTAGCAAATCTCCCACCAATCCCTCTCATCTCAATAATCTCTCCTATAAACCCAGCTATTATCTCTCCTCAAAAACAAAGAGCCAATGTCCAGCCAGCCCTACATATACAGCTAAAACCCACCCTACAGTGAGCTATTCATTGCCCACACCTCCCACCAACCTAGTTCTCAAATCTTTCCAGTAATCTCTCTCCCCATCTGGTCTCCTCTTCACATGCAGCCAGTCTCCTATTGCTATCTAAAAATCCCCCAGAACCTCACACTCTCCCAGCCAATGTCCTGGAGTCTGTACAAATCCCCAACTTATCTTACATTGTAGTACTCCTTATATTCCAGTAGTCCACCATCTGCCAGATATCCAGTACAGAAATTCAACATGATATTCCTCTATAGCATCTATCACCATACTATCCAGAACTTGGAAGGAAGAAACTTTTGCACTTCAGCACTCTATGCCCAGACTCCTGCCCAATCCCACTCCTTACCAACCCTCACTGCTTGCCAACTTCTAGACCAAAGATTCTGACCAAGTCTCTGCTGACACTCTACTCCATCATCAATATCAAACTCAATAAGTAGAGTACCCCCCAAAAGCAGTCTATTTCATCTCTATATAGCTGGTTCCCATAGCATCTCCTCTTTATTGCTATACTAGTATAAGTCTATATGATGTGCTCCATCTGCTATCTCCTACCAGAAGCCTTTATATCTTAGCTGATGGCTTCCACCCAGGCCCATCTAGGATAGCAAATCTCCCAAGAACCCTCTTGGGGAGAATCTCATCTCCCACACCTTCTGTATCAGTGGCACTCATTTCCCTCCCCTCAGTTCCACAGCCCACTTCAACCACCAAGCTCTCAGGCAGTACAGCCTCTTAGAAAAATCCACCAGTCCTAGCCCCTCTCAAACTACTAGCATTGAAAGAGTATCCCAACTGATCTGGAACTGCCTTCTAGCCCAAATCCAATCCCTAGTCAGTTTCATCAGTCTCTTCACCACCCAAGCAGAGAAGTCTAAGTGATAGGCCATATACCATAGCTTAGAGAACCAGTAGACATTCAGAATTAATATCCAGCCTGCCAGAGAGATGTATTGACCTCCTCAGCCTCTAAGAGCCTCCCCCCAGATGGCCACCCTCCTCTCCTACCATACCTATGGCAAGACAGATCTATATACTGAAAGGAAGATACCAGATATCTCACTACTTCTCCTATAGAGACAATTGTTCCAATGACATCTCCTCCCACTAACCCATTTCTCAACACTATTGTCTCACACTTATGCCAGTTGGGTTTTGTTCCAGAGTATGCCTCATACCATTCTACTGTCTCCTTAAGGGCCTCAATATCTGCCACTGATCCAAGTCCAACCACTATATTATCTGCAAAGGCCCCCACCTTCTACACCACACCATAAATAGAGAGCCCTGTCATCTTCTGTCAAATTCTATCCATCAAAGGTTCTAGTAAAAGAGTATATAGAATAGGAGACAGTGGATCCTAGAACTCCTCTCTCCAAGAGAAATGCCAGACCTCAGTGACCATTACACATCAGTGCTACTCTACTGCCCTCCAATAGATTCAATATAGAAGCTCAAAATAGTGGGAGAACTCCTATTATATCCAGCACCTTGCCCAACCACACTCACCAGACCCAGTCATAGGCCTTCTCCTGGTCCAAAAAGACCAGTCTCCCATCCAATCCACTAGTCTATACCCCTTCAATGATGCCATTGACCCAGACCATCTCATCTCTAATATATAAGTCTATCACCAACAAAACTCCACTGCTTCTCACCCAATACCTGTTGGGCAACCTTCTGTAATTTTGCTATAATCATCTTAGTAACCATCTTCCTATCTATATCTAGAAGTATAATTGGTCTCCAGTTCTTCCAATTCTCTCTCCTTCCCTTATCCTTATACAACAGGGCCACCAGCCCTAGATCCTGCCCTCCCACCCACTGGCCATTCAAAAGAACAATGTCACAGAGGGCTGCCATCTCTCCTAATACTCTCAGGACTCTTACTATCTTCTTCCAAAAGTCCCAAGGTAGTCCATCCTCTCCTGATACTATTATAAGCTTAGTTGCCACAAGGACTCTCTGGATCTTCTCCTCTTGGACTGATAGGACCAAATCCCCCAGACCCTCCACTTATAGTAACTCTCAAGTCTCCAGAGCATCTCCAATTACCTCAGCATCAGCACTCCCTTCTTTCTCACTCTACAGACCCCTCCACCACTCCTTCAGCAACCCTAAGATCTGTTATATGCTATAAACTATTTCCCCCTCTATATCAAGGACTCCATCCCATTGATGTCACATCATTCTAGCCTAGAGGAGTCTTGACAAATACCTAGTGGGCCTCTCTTCCTCCTCAAACCCCTACTATCTCAACCTAGTTACCATTCCTTTCATCTGCATCTCCTCTTCCTCTCTTAATACCTATTGCAACTCCACTACTTCCTGCTTTGTCCACACTAACCTCCAATCATCCACCTCTCTAGAATTTATCAAATCAGCTCATTCCATCTGCAATCTGACCAATCTATGGGAAGCACACCTCACTCTCTTTCTTCTCTACCATCCAGCATCCCTACTAGCTTCTCTTCAGTAAACTCTCACAACCTCTTTTAACTTCATCTACTGGACATCTACTGGCAAACCCTCATATATCCAGCTAGCAATCTTCCCCAGAATGTCCTCTGCACAAGGGTCCTATAATACCTTCTCAGTCAGTAGAAAGGAGTTAAGGTACCAATGTCCAGTTTTGTTCTAAGGTATAAGTATAGAGTATTTCAAAAAAAAAATAGTGAATTTTGGATCTCAGTTACTAACAATGATTTTAGAGAGACCATGATAGTAGAGATATTATTAAATAAGAGAGTAGTAATTTCAGATACTATTGTAGTTATAGTAGTAGATATAAAGTAAGCTTATTTGTTGAAATAATCTATAAAGACAACAATTATATCCTTCTCATTATTGGTTTAAAGTTGTTATATAATAAAGTCAATTGAGATTTATTTCCAATTAACAGAGAGTACTGAGATAGAGTTGAGTAGTTTTAGTTTTGCTAAAGTTAAGGACTTGTTTTGCTAGTATATATCTTAAGAAGTAATATAGATCTTTAACTAGTTTACTATTTAGAGCTAATAGAAGTTTTAGGAGATAAAATTAAAGTATTTATCAAATCCTAAATATATATCTAACTATAGGAGTATTATGATATTTAAAGAAGATAGTTCTTTAGAGATTGCAGTTATAGAAATATTCTATTTATCCTTATAATAAATAGTATTATCTTTTAATTAGTAGTGATAGTATTGAGATTATATACTGATATCATCATTACTCAAGATTTTTTAACATGGTTGAGCTTTTTTATCATCAATATATACTGTGATAACTTATTCTATAATAGAATTAGTAACTAAGATAAGAGTTTGGATTACTTTATCAATGAGTAATATAGAGATAATATCAGTAATAATATTTTTCTTATCAGAGTAGTACTAGATATCATAGTCAAAGTTGGTAAGAATTTTCATCTATCTAGTTTACTTTTGGAAAAGAATAGTCTGAGTCTTAATATTGATCAATAATTTGTAGTCTGTCAAAATAGTGAAGTATACTCCTTTAAAGTATAGATACTATTTAATCAGAGTATTTATAATGGCTAACATCTCCTTCTCATAGATAGTATAGTTAATTTAGTATCATTGAACTTACTGAAATAATAGGCCACAGAGTATTCTTCTTGTATAAGTACTACTCTAAGAGCTAGCTCAGAGGCATCAGTGGTAACTTTATATAACATAGTAGGATTTATTGCTTAAAGTACTGGAGTAGTTATCAGAGTATCTTTCAAGACTTGAAACACTATATCTTATTTAGATATCTAATTAATAAGATTGTTGAAGTCTTTTTCTTACTTTATAGTCTAGAGTTATTCTTCTTTTTTACTATATTTAGTTAGTTAGATGAGGGTAGTGGTAATTTTGCCAAAGTTTATAATAAATTGCATATAATAGTTTGTTAATTCTAAGAATAACTAGAGATCTTTTAGCTTCTTGAGTCTGGGCCATTTCTTGATTGCAGAGATTTTACTAAAATCTACTTTAATGCCATTAAGTGTAACTATATTTCTACAGTATAAGAGCACCTTTCTCTGCTACAATTCACGTTACACACACTTTTACAACACACTTTCAAGTCATTTATTGGAGAAAGATACTAAGAAGATGTCAAGCAGCAAGTAAGCTGACATACATACTAGGTCAGGTGGACCTGGGGCTTTTAACTGGCAGCATGTTGGGAGGGGGCATGGGCTGGGGATGGGGTCTTTCAGTGGCTCGAGTGGACTGGGAGGCTCAGGTAGTAGAGGTGGCACCAGTGGGGGGGCTGGAGGGTAGCAGGGAAGGAGCTTTGCAGAGGTGCTGAGGACTGGGGGCTGGCCGATGGGAGCCTGCAGGGATCAGGCAGGAGGGAAGGGGAAGCAGAAGGCTAAGGATACTGGGGGAGCTGAGCCTTCACTGGTGGGAGGTGGGGGAAGTGGAGGGACTACTGGGGGTAGTGGTGGGACTGCTGATGGTGGTGTGATGGTGAATCAGGAAAAAAAAAGAGATGTGACAGCTGATGGCCAGGGGGGGTAGGGGATCCCGATGCGGAAGAGAGACCTGACCAATGGTATGATAGGACTGGCAGTGGCCCTATTACTCAAGAAGTCGATCTCAGAGTTCATGGCTACCTTGTGCTTCCAGGGCTTGGCAGTGATGGTGAGGATGGTCCTGGGGCTTATTTTGAGGCAGGTGGCTAGTGCAGCCTCAGTGAAGTTTCTGAAGGGACTGGAGGGGGTTGAGGAGGGCTTTGAGGAGGCTGGCCTGCTGAGCAAGACCATGAAGATGGGAGTGGTGGTTGGGGAGGTAGTGGTTCCCATGGTGAGGTGCTTAAGATGAGACCCCAGAGTAGTGTAGCTTCTGGTGAGGGGGGTGCCTATGGTGACTAAGGAGGAGACTAGGAGGAGGGTGGAGGAGGTGATGGTAGAATATGGTGATGTGGTGGACATTGGCTTTCAGTTGTGGGAGGGGATGACTTTCAGGACAAGCGATATCAATGTCAGGATTCAGTTGGTAGGGAAGGAGGCCACTGGGAAGCCAAGTGACTGGCCCTTGGTGATGATGTGGGGGGCCATTGTCTGTAAGGTATTGAGGGTGAAAGGGAGTGAAGAGGAGGAGGAGGACTTGTTAGAGGTGCTGGAGGAGTTGAGTAGTGCTGTGGAGAGGAGGGTGAAGGCCTGAAAGCTGTATGAGAAGTTGACGCATCTGGAGGTTGTAAACAGGAAGTGTATCTGTATAGATAAGAAGCAGTGGGAGCAGGCCCAGGGATATAAGAGGCAGAGAGAGCTGTTGGTGAGTATGACAGGAGGGGTGACAAAGAAGTCAGTTGGTGCTGAGGAGTCTGGAGGTGCTGAGGCCAGTGTCTGGGCTGGTAAAGGAGGAGAGGAGGTGGAGGTGAAGGAGGCAGGGGCTGGGGGGAAGCTGGACAAGGATTTGTTTGCTGATGGTACCTTCAAAGTGTTGGAGCCAGAGTTAGAGACCACCCCCCCCCCACTTATCAGGAGGGGCCCAGTTGCAAAGAGAGGGACAATAGAGGATATGTAGATACAGGGGGCCCAGCAGGTGCACTTTGGGGTCCCTGATGTGGGGCAAGGGGGTCAGGTGGTGGCAGTTGGTGAGGATGAGCTAGTGGATGTCCCTGAGGAGGAGTGGGATGAGGCTGCCAGTATAGGAGCTGATACTACGATGCTGGAGTCAGGGCGGCCAGGGACTCCAGGAGGGAAGGAGGTGGGGAACTTGTTGTGGATGCACAAGGTGATGGATAATCTCACAGCGGAGGCTTTGGGGGAAGTGGACTTGTGGGCAATGCCTGAGGAGTATTGGGCATGGATTCTGCATAGTGATGGAATGGTGGAGGCACTGAAGGTGGAGATTCTGGGTATTTTCCTGGAGGAGGAGGGGTATGAGGTTGATGAGGTGAGGAAGGCTGAGCTGGGAGTGGTTGCTGGTGAGTGGGCGGCCTACTGCTGGGCAGAGCATCATGGTCTGTGGCTCTGGTGGGAGGTCTGTCTGGAGTATCATGAGGAATTTGAGGAGCATGAAGATGGGGCAATGGTAGAACTGCTGGGAGCATTGGCGGCCCAGGAAGCAGGGGAGAGAGAACTGGCTGCTGAACATGACTTGGACTTGGTGTGGGAGGAGTGGAGTGCAGACTTGTAGAGGATGGGACTACGACATATCATTATTCCTTATGAACAGTATAACCAACATTTTCTCCTTGAATGTGAATGGGTTAAGGGGCTCTGGGAGGCATAAGAACATTTTTACTTGGCTCAAGGGATTGGAGGCTGATCTCTTTCTACTACAGGATGTTTGATGTGAGGATGAGGATGACTGGGTAGAGTGGACTAGGGAATGGGGTGGGGTCACTGCTTGGTTTGGAAAGGTAGCAATTTTGGTGAGGAGGGGCAGAGGTGACTTGGGGGGTATCAGGAGCTGGGGTGATCATTTGGTCTGGGGAGATTGGCATTGGCCAGGGTGGGAATCAGTGAAGGTGGGCTCTTGCTACTGCCCTGTGGCTAGGGATGAGAGGACTGCATGGATTAGGGGGCTGCTAGAAGAGGGTATTCTCTTGGAGGAAGGGGTCAATGTACTTGGTGGGAACTTTAATATAGTTCAGGATCAGCATCTAGACAGGACTGATGGAGGGAGAAGTGCCAGGGGTAGAAGTGGAGGTCTGGATGCATGGGAGGAGGTGGAGATGTTGAGCTCCTTGGAGGATATGGGCTGAACAAGGTGGGGTGATGCCAGGGTCTATACACATTGGGTGAATGGATTGGGCACAAGGATTGACTGGATTCTGATGGCGGAATGCTGGGGTTCAGACATTTCAAAGGCATTAGAAGTGGAGTGGTGCCCATGGTCTGATCACTGGGGGCTGTTGGGGCAGGGGCAGTTTGGGGGGAGTAGAGATGGACCCAGACATTGGCACCTTAACTCCTCCCTGCTGGCTGAGAATAGTTTGTGGGAATTGTGGGTGGAGGACATTCAGGCAAAAGTTTCTAACTGAAGGCATGAGGGTTTGTCTGTAGCAGTCTGCTGGATGAGATTGAAAGAGACTGCAAGGGTTTATTGGGGAGGGGCTGGTAGAGGGGCTGGGAGGCAGAGGAGGAGGCACACGAGGTGTGCTTCCAGCAGACTGTGGAGACTACAAATGGATTGGGCAGATTTGCTTACTGTGGTTGGGGTAGAGGATTGGAGGATCAAGAGGGCGAAATTGGAGATTGTGGAACTTCAGCAGGTGCTGAGGGAAGAGGAGGAGACTCATATGCAGGGCATGGCTGCTAGACTATGGTGGCAGGGGCTTGAGGAGGGTGAGCAGCCTACTGGATACTTATCAAGACTTCTCAAGGCTAGGAGGGTGTGACATTGGTGGGATGGGGTCCTGGATGCTGATGGGGTAATGGTACATAGCACACAACAAATCTTGGGGGTGTTGAAGGAGAGATGGCAGGGATTGTAGAGTGAGGGAGAAGGGGGTGCTGATGAGGCAGAGATTGCAGATACACTAGAAGAGTGGGGGCCACCACAAGTAGCTGGTCTGGGTAACTTGATTTTACCAGTGCAGAGAGAGGAGATCTAGAGTGTCCTGGCAGCAACCAGACTTGGGACAGCACTAGGGGAGGATGGATTGCCATGGGACTTCTGAAAGAAGATAGTAAATGTCCCCAGTGTTTTGGGTGAGATGGCTGCTCTCTGTGACCATGTCCTTCAGAGCAGTGAGTGGGTTGGAGAGCAGGACCTCAGGTTGGTGGCCTTGTTGTACAAAGACAAGGGGAGAAGGGAAGATTGGAAGAACTGGAGGCCAATTATGCTTCTGGACATAGACAGAAAGTTGGTGACTAAGGTAATTGTCACAAGGCTGCAGAAAGTTGCCCAACTGGTGCTGGGGGAGGAGCAGTGGGGCTTTGTTGGGGGCAGACTCATAAGAGATGGGACTGTATGGGTCTATGATATTATTGAAGGGGCCTGGGCCTGTGGCCTGGATGGAAGGTTGGTCTTTTTGGACCAGGAGAAGGCCTATGACCATGTACGGTGGGTGTGGCTGGGCAAGGTCTTGGACCAAATAGGGGTTCCACCACAGTTTCGGACCTCTATAGTGAGTCTGCTGGAGAGCAGTCAGGTAGCTCTGATGTGTAATGGTCACTGTGGGAGGGTATTTTCCTTGGGAAGAGGAGTCCCTCAGGGGGACCCCCTGTCCCCTATTCTGTATGCACTTTTGCTGGAGCTATTAATGGATAGGATTCACCAAAAGGTAGTTGGGCTCTCTATATATAGTATTGTGTAGAAGGTGGGGGCCTTTGCTGATGATATGGTGGTTGGACTAGGGTCTGTGGCAGATGTAGAGGCACTTCAGGAGACTGTGGAATGGTATGAGGCTCACTCGGGGGTGAAGCTCAACTGGTATAAGTGTGAGACAATGGTGCTAGGGAATGGGCTAGTGGGTGGGGACATCATTGGAACAATTGTTCCTACTGATGAGGTGGTGTGGTATCTGGGCATCTTCTTCTCTGTATATGGTTCTGTCTTGCCACGAGTGTGGTGGGAGAGCAGGGTGACCATTTGGAGAGAGGCCTTTTGAGGATGGGGAGGCCACCATATCTCTCTAGCAGGGTGGGTGTCAATCTTGAATGTATATTGGCTCCCCAAGCTGTAGTATGTGGCATATCACCTTGACTTCCCAGCATGAGTAGTGAAGAAGCTGTTGAAGGTGGCTAGAGATTGGATTTGGGTGGGGAGGAGGTCCCAGGTCAGTTGGGATACTCTTGTGAGACCGGTGGTCAGGGGAGGACTTAGACTGGTGGACTTTCCTAAGAGGCTGCACTGCTTGCAAGTCTGGTGGTTGAAGAGAGCTATGGAACTATAGGGCAGAGGTTGGGTGCCTCTGCTACAGAAGGTATGGGAGATGCGAACATCCCCTTGGGGGTCCTCTGGAGATCTGCTCTCTTTGGTGGGGCTGAATGGGGTTCGGCAGCTGTGGTTCAAGGGCTTTTGGTGGGGTGTGGCTGATGGAGCATACTGCATTAGCCTGCACTGGCAAGAAAATGAAGGGGAGGTGGTGTGGGGGCCTAATATGTGACATTGGGATAGATTGCTCCTGGGGGGTACTCTACTTGCTATATTCAATATTGGGGAGAGAGTAAAGTGTCAGCAGGGGCTTAGCCAGGATCTTTGGCTGAGTGGCTGGCAGATGGTGAGGATCAGAGAGAAGTGGGACTGGGCCAGTATCTGGTCTTGGAGTACAGAGGTATGGAGGTGGCTTCTCCCAAAGTTCTGGGTGGTATGGTGGAGAATGTTGTGGAGGAATGACATGCTGAATTTCCATATGGGGCATTTGGTGGATGGTGGACAATTTGACTGTGAGGAGTGTTATGATGTGCGAGCTGGGGGTCATATACAGATGCCAGAACATTGGCTGGGAGAGTGTGAGATTTTGGGGGAATTTTGGATTGAAATAGGGGATAGACTGGATGTGGAGCATAGACTGGTAGGGGAGGGGGGTTGCTGGGAGGACTTGAGATCTCGGCTTGTGGGTGGGGTTGGAGATAGTTGGCTCACTATAGGGTGGGTATTAGCAATATAGATGGGTCTGGCAGATCATTGGCTTTTTGTATTTGAGGAGTAGCAGTGGTTGGGGCTGCGGGAGAAAGTGTTAAGGTGGGAGGAGCTGTTGGGGGATCTGCTGACTGGGTGGTGGGTGGGTTGGGGTCCTCAGGGGGGTCAACATTGTGATTTGGTGGTGAGGATCTGTGAGCAGAGTGGTGGGAGGGTGGCAATAGTGTTAGACAAAGTGGTCTTTCATTGGGAAGGAGTAGGAGTGGGAGACCCCTCTAGGGGGATCAGATAGGGGGTTGGGATCACTGTATTTATATTGAATAGATGAGTATTAATAAAGGAATGGAGTCCAAGTGACTTTAAAAAA
>RBNI01002434.1:0-18515 GCA_003990745.1 Jimgerdemannia flammicorona | reverse complement strand
CCTCCGCGGAATCCGTTCTGCTCGATTCGAAGGCAATCAGGCATGCACCATCGGGTGAGCACCGGATTACGCTATTATGTGGAAACTCGGCGACGACTGGCTGGAATTGTCCTGTGACCAAGCTATATACACGGGCGCGACCGTTCGTTTCGACGAAGCATAGATCTTCGGTACCGGTGATGAACAGGATCTGCGATATTTCAGGGGTCACATTATTATACCACGGAAGGATTTGGATGTTGGCATTTCGGGAAAAGAGGTTACTCCGATTTTCATCGAAGCTGAATACGTTTAGCTATAAATAAAACCGCGATAAATGACTGTTAAAAGCAAGCCAATTGAGACACGTTCTATGGCTAATATAAATTCACTGTACTCACAGATCCACTCTCTGAACAATATACAGCGAATAAGCCGTTGGTATCTTCGAAAGCTGTCAGCTCGAACTCTCGCGAAAACTTTCTGAAGGAATTGCCTGTAGCAATGGCCCCCCCGATGCGAGAAGCCTTTTCGTAATACAACTCCGTAGCGTGATTTTGGATATTATGCAGAATACAGAGAATCTTCCCGTTTTCTAACTGATACATTTTTCTGAAGTATACGCAAACAAGCCCGAGGTGTTAGTCGGATAATATCGCAAAAAATCGGGAACGGCGATCCCACGCAATAGATATACATATACACACCTCAAACTGTAGATTTGTGGATCGTATTCCAGACTGGGTAGGGTTTGTGCACCATAACCGTAGAATTGCGGAGAAGGGCAATATGACTCGTCATCGATTGCATCCGTCGCGAGCTTCTGAAAGTCAGCCTGATCCAGGCGCGTCTCGTGAAACGTCAGGCGGACCTTTGGAGGTTTTGGAGTTTCCAGCTCATACTCCCACTCCACGAGAATATCTTTCATTAGGCTATATTTTTTGACTAAAACGCAATAATAATAATAATAATAATTGTGTATTAGACACAAAACAAGTGGCGCCTGCGAAAGGAACAAGAAGCAAACAAAATTAATCAAAACGTCCATCACATACCTTCCCGTTTCTTGATGGTCTTGATATGCAAAGTACAACTTTATGAAGGAAAATATTTTGTGAAAAACAAAGCTTTTTAAGATACTGGACACGCTTGAGCATCCAATTTCGAGAACGAACTTACCCAGAATCATATTTATCCATAAGGAGTTGGCGGATACGCACTCGGTTTGCTTCCTCCAAAATTGCAATTTCCTTTTTCTCAGCCTTGTCAAGTTCATCTAGCATTGTGGACCTTGTAGATTTGAACTTGCGATTGAGAATACTCTTGATATCGTCACGTAGCGTGTTATTCGCCCAACGCTCCAATTGTTCCGCAAATGTGTCTTGGAAGATCTTAACAATGCTGGCCAAATCAGGGATGGCAGCATCATCCTCCTCGATATCGACGAAACGTATGAAGTCGACGAATTCGGGATCAGAAGTACTCCGCAATTTTTCGTCAGCTATACGCATGATTTTTTCAACCACTTTGAAGGTTTCATCGCCCTTGAAAAACTTGGTGACCCAGCTATTCTTCGAATCGGGGAGATTCTTTCGCACGAGGGAAAATAGGTCTTTTTCATTGTCGAAGAAGATCTCCTTGACGAGCTCTACAACTGAACTGGAGGAGGTTGTGGGATCACGATTACTCCACATGTACGAAGCGAGAACATGGGCAAGGAGAAACCGCTTTTTCTTCTGCTTCCACGCCGCATTGCTGACCACGCGGATAAGGTCTCCAAGTTCAGAGTTGATTACATCTCGGTGTTCCGAAGGCAAATCTGACTCGTCTGTGTAAGGATGTTATTACTGGTTAGCCTCCTTTCATTACAATAATTACAACCAAAATACTGGAGTAAATTATTTTTTTACCTGAAGGTTTCTGATCTGTCAATTCCACCAAAGTAGGATACACTCCATGCAAATACTGTGTTCGATGGCTTTCAAACCATTTGTTGGCCTTGTCTATCTCATTGTCAATTTTCTGATATATGGTTTGCTGCTGCGCTTTGAAGTTCTGTTGTATCTTTCTACGTTCATCTTCCACGACAGGCAAGCATTGATCAGCCAATTCCCGCGGTACATCGGCATATTTGATGAACACGCCGAAATCGCCAACAGTCACCGCATCCGAGAAAACCAATTTGCAAGAAGGTAGCATTTGCCTCATTTTTTGTTCGAATGTATAACAACCAATCGACTCGCCCTTAGTTAAATGATTGACGCTTGCCGGGATTAGGCGCTTGGTGACCAACGTTTGATTATTTCTGCTTTCCACGATTTCCGGGCGTAAATCGAGATCAATATGGGTTTCGCTACGTTCGTAATTATCGGTCGACCCAGCAATTCTGATCTGTTAACGGAAGGCATACGATGAGTATATAGAGGAAAATACCAACATGAATTGAAACAAGTGAAAACTTGCCTTAAACCCTTCTCGAAAAGTGAAGTCTTCCTTTTGTTCTTGATTTTTTTGAACCTCGAACTCGAAGCAATTCGCGTCGCCCTCGTTGTCCTCCATGAAATCTTCCAAAGTGTCCTCATCTTTCCACTTGAAAGAATCGACATCGTCTTTCGTCAAGAGACAGACCTGGATGTCCGTGAGCTTGCATAGATACCTGAAGTATATGATTAAGAAACCACGTTATGTTTGTGTCGTGTGCATGCCCTACATTCAAATTCTCCCAGAGAAATAGAACCAACCTTTGAAAGTTGATCATGTTTTTCTTCTTGTCCGAAGAAGCATTGTCAGCAAAAGATCCGCGCTCTGGCCAGTGAATGACGAGGCCACAACCGGACGGCTTGTGATGGTAAAGATAGATGCCAGCATTCATCGAAGCCAACTCTTGTCTCGAATCATAAGGGGCTTCGCATTGTTCGCGTAGGGTTCGAAGCCTGTAGTCGGGATATTTGATATAATTATGTCATTCTAGGTCGACGATTTTAAATGTGAGTGCATGGCATTGTAACGTACGTTTCGTTCGATATAGCGCCGACATTATGAAGGAGTTGAGCAATCATGACGGGATTGCCGTAGATACCGATGTAGTGCATGCACAGCTTGCAAAGTTTTGTGTAATCGACGTCTGTTAGAGAACGGAAGCTCCCAGGGACGACGTCATTGCAAAACCTCTTCATTTCTTCTCGGGAAAGAATGACCTTGTCGACTAAGGGAGAGAGGCAAGAAAGAAAAAAAAAAAAAAAAAAAAAAAAGAATTATACACTCATGAGATTTTGATATTATGATGTCGTTACAAAAGAGCGTAATATTACTCACCTAGTCCGTTCACGCCGTTGTCCTTGTAAAGATACAGCATGCCGTAGAGGTTCGGCGCCATCTTAGGATCGTCGATCTTTAGCTTGCTGAAGCTGATATCCGACTCGGACGCGGAATCGAATTCGTAATCACCGACGTTGATATCTTCGTCCGTTGGGACAAAGGTGTGGATATTCGCACCGGGAATAGATGAACTTCCAGCCCTCAAGTTTGTAGAGGTGCTTCTATTCATAAGATCAGTGGAGGAAACCGAGTCAGAAAGCGGATGACATATATTTTATAGTGTAAATTTGCAGTCAGCAATGAAACACCCACCCGACGTGATCTGAAGCATCGTTGCCGTCGGTACCGACATAGGCTACTCCGGTTGTGGATGCATCCCCTTCGGTATGATTTACATACGGTGTATAAGGATTCGGGTTGGCACCAATGCTTACTCTCGTCGTTGACACGAATAGTATGTCGCAAGAAACGTGAAAGACACATACCAATTTCCTCTGTTATTTGCGTTGGAGGCATGGGTGTTTGCGTTGTGTTTTTGGTATTTGAATTCTGTTGAGGTCTTTTGTTAACGTTTGTGTGTTTGATGTCAACGAGGCGAGAAAATGTACGGTCCAGGTGCTTATTTTTATACTGTCTATGAAAGAGATAAAAACCCAACCGGTTTGGAGACACGCAACCACCTTTTCTCGACCTGGCAGACATTTTGTCTGGGTACCAATCCGAAATGGCAAAGCCAGCATTGGGTCCTTCAAACAAACCAAATGGAGGCGAGCGGATGGGAGGATCTCGCTGCGGTCCGTTGTTTTGGATTTGATTTATTGGATTCGAAAAAAAAAAAAAATTGAGTATGCATAATCTTCGAATGTACACATTGTCTTTACAGTATGAATGAATTGCAACAGAAGGTAGACAAAGTCAAGTCGTAATCTCGTATCCTTCAGCAATCTGTGCGACGTATTGTGGAGCCAAAACTAGGTTTCTGGAAGCCCCATAAAGAATTTCCCTTGGAACGTAAACTTGTAATCGGCATTGAAATTCTGAGAACAATGCATAATAAATAACCCCGATGTGGGACGGTACAGCATTCAGGGGGAAAGAATCAACCTTGCCTCTTAAAATCGCTGCGGAAAGGACAACTGACCGTTTGTTTGTAATTATCCAAGACCAGCGGAGCGCGCCATTAGCATGTACTCGGCCTGGGGTAGTAGGCACAGCTTCATTTCACCTATAGTTTCCATGAATGGCCCTTTTCGTTTCTTTGTTTCTTTTCTTTGTTTCGTTTCTTTGTTTCTTTTCTTTGTTTCGTTTCTTTGTTTCGTTTCTTTGTTCGTTTCTTTGTTCCGTTTCTTTGTTTCGTTTCTTTGGTTCCCTTGCATGAATTTGAGTCTGAGTTATGCCAAGGTTCGCTTATGTCAACAAAATCGGCTTGCCTTTTTGAGCTACAATTTGCACTAAGCCGCCTTCTCGGAAAGGGTTTCTCCGTGCTTTACGTGGTGTAATTATCAGCAGATCTATACTTTGGGAAAAAGGAATACGAACCGCCCTATTCAAACACAACTTTTGGTAAGTACGATAGGCCACTGACGAAAGCGCATCCTCATGATTCGATGGCGACGTCCAGCGGTTAATCCAAGCCACACCATCAACGCGTAGTCGAATGTGCTCGACGATGGGTGCAAGCGTACCTGACCAACCTCCAGTTAACGTTGCAGGAATTCTTATGTCCATCTTTTTTTTTTTTTCTTTTTTTTGGCCACATAAAAGGTACCGAGAAACTGGATTCTCTTGAACTCCGAATAAAATTCCATCTGGAGCAAAACCCTTATCAGGGTTGTTTGGCTTCACAGGTGTTGAGGTCGATGGCTAAGTTTACTGACCGGAACCACAAGACCATTGCAACGAGGAAATCTAAATGCATTTGGTAGAATGTTTCACGGGAATAACGAAAAGTCTCACGGACTATAAATCAGCTTTGATGAAACGGCATTGAGGGCAATGGCGGTCAGCTCATGGAAATACAAAGATTCCGACTATTTCCTCTATCAATCAGCACGTATTTATATCAAATGCTAAACAGGAGGTCTGGGTGAACCTTGATTTGTGTGTACACTGTCATCAGTAATCGGAGCAAGCGACCTTGAAATAGGAAAGGTCAACAAATTACATCTTTGGGCATCAAATTATATCTTTGGACATTCAATGTGTGGGTTAACGTGTAGCATTTAATCCGTCCTGGCAATGTTGCAAATCTACAACGCATATGCAAACACCCTCATCCGTCCCCCTAAGTGCTCCGAACGAAACTTTATTAATTAACGAGACTGCGAGCAGCTATGCGGATAAGAAAACCTAGCATATCACCTGATATACCACGTGCGAGACTTCGGTCTCGTCTCGATCAGAACGTCCCGATCAGTCGATCGAGTCTCCCTCCAACAAGTGAGTCCTAAAGATTTTTCGCTCGACCAACCGCCATCTCCAATCCCAGCGATTTTGGTCATCTTCCTCTGCGCCGAGCACCACACAACAAATAAAATAAAATAAAATAACCCTCTCCCCCCCCGACTTATTTTTCAGCTCGGCCATGGAGATCGAGCGTGCTTTGAGAAAAAAGACGCACTTGCAAATTTAAAGTCACGAATTTTTGACCTGCGAATCCTACACTTTCGATACACTGATCAAATCACCCCAAGTCACTGGAGACCTTTTAGCTATTACATTAATTACCCACATTGTTCTCATTATCTGAAGCAACCATTCTTACACGGTGGTTTGAATCAACATATATGCTTTACAACTCGGCAATCGCCGTGGACTGCAAGAAAGACGTGAAGGTACCCAAATAAGCTTTGCAAACCATACATATCTGAGGAATGACCGTTTCGTTCAGCTTCTCTACCAGCGACCTGGGGAGATTCTCAAAAACAGACATCACCAGCTGCGACAACACCTCAAGCTCCCCTAGAGCTTACCCGTACCTTACATACACATCTTGATTTTTCCATAGTTTATCCACATGATTTTCTGCCGTATTTATTTCTATAAGACAATAACGAGAGACGCTTTCGTTCCAGGTAGAAAACATGTTACTGAAACACGCGGACCGGTAGGCGCTTGCTCGCCTTGAAGCACCTGTGAGAACGACGTAACAGGAAAGGGGTGGCAGGTGAGAGATATTTACACCGGACCGTTGTATTGTCAAGATGCATCGTATCGCTTCCAAGACGCCAATGAAAGTCTAGACAATGCCAATATTCACCGCCACAATGGCGGAAAACCTCCTCACCGTAGATTCAAACCGCAGCATCTATCTAAATCGGAAGATTTTAACTTGTCAGGAGTGGAAGGTTTTCGCAACCATCGTGGGTAAGGTTGTGGTTTTCGGAGCGCAAGGCGTTGTACGCGTTGAAGACAGTCACGTTCACGAGGATATGAGTACGGATTTTTACCAATGAACAAAAAATATAATATACAGAAATGTTACATCATGACTCCCATAGCCCCACCACCCTGGACCCCATTTCATTGTCCTATTCACCCCCTCACTCATTATTTCCTTTCCCCGCATCTTCTCTCGCCATCCCACTCTTCGGAACCTCAATAAAGCTCTTTCCCCTTCCCGCCACGACCGTCGCGACAACAGGCGCGACGAACCCCGCCAACCTCTTCTCGGGTTCATACTCCCCCCTCAATCCTTCCAATGGCTTCACCACCCACACTGGCAGGTCCTCCATAACAAACGCGCACGGATACCGCCCAAAAAACTGCACGAACGCCACATCCGACCGCGGGTCCGGGTGGTCCGTCGCGAGGAAGACGGGAGTGAGTATCCCCTCGCGCGCGTTCGGCCCGACGCACCTAGCCATCAACATGGGACCCCGTCTCCTCGCAGAAGGGGAAACAGGACCCGACATTCCCATCGCCTCGTCAAGCAGCTCTATAACACGCCCAACCGCGCTTTTCATTGCCTCCTGCGCGTCCTTCCCTGTCGGCCATTCGATGTATACCCCGATATACCTACCCGCGCCACCCATGAGCGCTACAATTTCCGCTACGACGCGCAACAGGATCGGGTTCCGCACAACCATGGCTGACTGGATTTGAGTGCGGAGTTTGGCGTGCTCGGGGGTTAGGCTCGTGACACGCCCAGGACTGCCGACGCTATAGAGGTGGAGTAGGCGGTGCGGAAGGGCGAGGAAGTCGGAGACGGGGTATTGGGTTTGGTAGACAATTCCCTCAGTGGAAGGTTGTGGGGGCTCATCGGAATCGTAGACCATCCATGCGTACCGCCCTACGTCCTCGCGCACCTGCATGTCCGCCTCAACGAGCCCTAGCTCCGTGCGCAGGGTGAAGAGCGAGAGTTTGCTGTGCTCGACGATCTGGACGTGGTCTTTCAGTGCGGAGAAATCATAAAATGTTGACCATGGCACGATGGCAAACCGCTCGTACCTCTCGCAGTCTTCCTGTACCTCATCCCATGCTCCCTGATTCTTTGCCACCCCACAGATGGTGGGCCAGTCGTACATCACGAGCTCCTCGACGCGTTCGAGGAGGCGCGGGTAGGGACTCCATGTAAATGTGTATCCAAGGAAGGCCGGCGGTAACGCAAGAGTTCGGTTCGTGTAGGCGGCGAGGAGGAGCGCGTTCGTGAGCTGGGTGTGCTGAGCAGAGAGGCCCGAATGTGGGAGGTATGTGAGGTAGCGGGCGGCGTCACCGTGGCGTTGGCGGTGGAGGGCGAGCGCGGATGGGGGGGGGTGCAACGGATTGAAGGGAAAAGGAAAGGAGAAGGAAAAATTGTAGGGTGTGGAGAGGCAGAAGAGAGTGAAAAGGAGGACGAGGATCAAAAGGAAGAGGTAGAAGCGGTGGCGATTTAGGGAACGGAGGAGTCTGGGAACGAGCTTGAAGAGGAGAAAGGCGATGCACATTTCACCGGTGTCGAGGGGGAAGGGGTAGGAGCGGAATGGAATGCGTCAGGTCGTGGAGTGTAAGCAAGCAGTGTGCACGTGACCCAGGTGACATCTACACCCATCCTGGCGCTTTATAAATATGGCGGGCCATTACCTTTTTTTAATCATGCGCGGATCGTACAGCTCAACCCCGTCTCGGGAAGGATGGGTAGGTTGCATACCCATGTAAGATGGAAAACCATCCCCCTTCATTCCCCTTTATCCGAAACAATAAACACCATTTATTATCCCATCCCTTTACAACAATTAAATTATAGCCCCTTCACTCCTTCCTTTGGCTCTCATCACCTTCAACCCATTCCCTCCCCCTCTTAACCAAATACTCAACCTCGACCACCTTCGTCAACGGAATTACCCATTTCTCATACAACTCCACCACGGCCTCAACGGGAATTCTTAGCAATTTGCTCTGGTACTCGCCCTCCACCACGTCTTTACCAACGTCCACGTCGTCCAGTGACTGCCCATATATGAGCGCCTTGCGCCCCAACCGCTTCAGTAGCGTAGCCTCAACAGCTTTGTTTGTCAGAAGCGCATCGATCCCCGCTAGGTCGTTGGCCCGCGCGAGCGCTGCGTAGGCCGAAGGAGATTCGCGGAACTTGCATTCGGCGATGTATTTGCCTGTGAGATGGAGGTATGTAAGATGTTAGTGGGTGACAACTTGAAAGTGAGTGGGAGCGCCTTGGTGCCAGCAACTCAATAGTACGACGTCGCTCGATAGTGTCCCGCAGTGTCGCGTCACGCCACTTCACGTGGGGCTTTCCCCTCCTATCCCTCTAACCTGCCCACCGCCACTTTTAATCGAATATTTACCATAATGAATCCTCTTGCTGAGCGCCTGCAATACCTCAACGTCCCTGGTGGTAGCGGACCCATAGTTCTGGTCATCGCCCGGCCTGGTGACGGCGGCAACAATGTGTTCGAGGTATATGCGCATAATTTGTGGATTCACGTTGATGTCGTTCGGGTGCAGGAACTGCGGGTAGGCCAGCGCGGGCAGGATCGGCATAGGCAGGGGTGAGGTGAAGGCATATTCGTCCGGGCTGGTGGAGGCGGGAAGGGGTAAGGGGGGCCGGAGGGAGATTAGAGGTGAAAGAATGAAAGGAGGGAGAGGGGAATAAAAGAGCCGTACCTGGTGTAACGGCGGACTTTGGCTGGTGGTGTGTAGTGCATTGCGTGTGCGGTGCAGAATGGAATGCGAGAAACATGAAAACATTTAATAGGACCCTATTCTCCTTCTCTCAATTATACAAACCCACATCATACCAAGTACCGTTACCCCCCCCTCCCACACAGAACTCACCATGTACCTTCTCCGTCTCCCACAAAAAGAACTCGAGGAAGCTCTTCTCGCCCGTCACGTCCTTGAACTGCTGCGCTGCGGGCTCGTAGATGACCGAGTTGTGAGCAAACTGCGCGCGTTCAATCAGCGCTGTATTCATAAATCAACAATGTATAAGCGTCCTCTCTTTTCCGAATTCGACTTCGAGACGCACACGCGACAACGCAATCACGCTTCCCATCCCATCCCACGTACCGAATATGATGGTGTCCTCGAGGCGGATTAGTGTGTTACGCACGCGCGGGAGCGAGAAGAGGTCGGCCTCGCTGGAAAAGAAGTTCATGGTTGGGTGTGGTGGGTGTTCGTTTGTGCTGGAGAAGCGGGCTTGACATAATTAATTAGTGTTTGAGATGGGCCGCATGGTGACTGCTGATCTGATCAATAGGCATAATAGGCATGGAATAGAGGAACATTAAAACACGTGGGCTGAGAATGCTTCAGGCAATATCCGCACTCGATAGTATCGACTATAAATAAACCATTCACATGACCGAGATATGCGGATGATTTATTATGTATACGGTGTCGATATTCTTTTCTGTAATGACGGCCGTGACGGCCAATGAGTAATGCCAACAAACAAAAGGTAATGGAAAAGAAAAAGTAGAGAAATTATTCAAAGAACCGTCTCCCGCCTGCGCTACAAAGGTTAAAAAGGTCGATCCGCAAACCAATCATCTTCCCAATCCCAACGCCGCGCACATCGTACACGAAAATCTTCCCCCGATCGTTCCCATCCATCCAGCGACCGCATTACTCAGAGTCGACCCACTGGGACGCAAGGGCGCCGAAGAAGGGGATCTCGTACCGCTCGAGCGAGGCGCCGTCCATATAGGCGCGGTAGCTGGCGTACGAAGGGAAGATCAGGATTTTTGATGATGGGATCCCAGACACATGAAAACTATCGTTCCCCGGTACAAGTACTCACCCAAGCCACGCCACCAGCGCGATGTCGGCGAAGAAGAGTAGCCACGACAGAAGAGAAGAGATGAACATGATGATAAAGTGGGCGAGCATCAAGGTGAGGAAAAGGAGAGAGGACTAGTGGATGAAGATTCGGAAGAAAGTGCGAAAGGAATGACGTGAACATGGTTTAGCGTTCTCAAGTTTCATGCGCGTGTTTCCATGATCGTCTCTTGTACCAAATAGATGTTACATAAAACCCCCCAGAGAATTCGCACCTGCCATGCGTGGAACCGCACGTAGTCGTTCTTCTGCTCTACGACTAAGAAGAAAACGCCTGGCGGACGACGCGTGTGATATATATGGTTCGGTGGATGAGGTCGGGTAGAAGGTTGCATGAAAATAAAGGGGATTTCAGCGCGAGTTAGACGACGTAAGAAAAGCACAAACAAAGTGTGCATGCCAGAAAGTGGTTCGGTTCGATGCGTCAGGGTCGAAATAGTCGGGCTTGGCACGGGTGTTTCATGTCAAGAAAGCGAAGTCAACTACACCAGTTTTCCTCGATCGTTAGTTCTCCGCTTCTCCATAAATTCCCATCCTTATCCCTCTAACCACTCCACTTTCCAATGCACTTCTCAAGTTAAAAAAAAAAAAAAAAAAAAAAAAAAAAATTCTCACCCGTAACGGCGCCCAACGCATAGGTCAACGCAGCCTCGACATCAACCCTAACCGGCAAACTAGTCTCATATTTGTTCACCCTAATCTGTCCTTGTACCTGCTCCCCTCCTCTAGTGGGAGCGCTCGACGAACTCCCGATGCCGGCCTCCAAGGCAGACGCGCTGTGGGTGAGCGAGGACGATTGGGTAGGGATTGGTTGGTACTTGAGCGAGGGCTTGGGAGGAGAGACGGGGGCTTTTAGCTTGGCCTTGGAAAGGCGACTGCGGTCGTCGGGGGCGGGCTGATAGGGGGCGAAGTCGGACATGGTTGGGAGGAGTGGTGTGTGTTATGGTGTGTGGGAAGTGGAAGTGTGAAGTGTGGGGAGACGAAGGAACGACATGTGACCTGTGCGTCGAGTGTGACGCCATGGCTTGGCGCTATAAAATCGGCCTTTTGCTGTTAAGAAATACCCTGCGATTAGAATTTCCTAAACAAGGTGGCCTTTTTGTACCTAGGTCCCAGTGTCTACAATGTAATCTGGAGACTTGTAGCCATTAAAACTTGGACCGAAACCACATGAAATATTGCATTGTGCTATCTTGTCAAAGTGCGTCGTTTAGGACTTCACTGCGGCACACGTGTCAGCCACGTGCGTGTGGATGTATTAGCCATAAGGTAACTTTTTAAAAAACTTCGCCCTGTTTCTCGGACCCATTCTGCAGTTGAGGTGGCCGTACACCTTATATTTGCGAAATTTAAGTATTATCAGGTCACTGGAAATCTTTTAGCTATACGTTCATTGCCATATCATATACCACATCTCTGAAGCAACCATTCTTACACAGTTGTTTGAATCAATAAATATTTTGTAATTCGGCAAACAACAATCAACTCCACCTCTTAGTTTACAAGAAAGACGTGAAGGTGGCCAAAGGAAGGTTGCAAACTCTACACATGCGAGGAATGGTCGTTTAGAGAGATTATCAAAACAGACATCACCAGCTGCGACAATGTCCCAAACCTCCCTAGAGTTTATCCGCACCTTGCGTATGTATTTTGATCTTTCCATAGTTTACCCGGCCGTATTTATTTCTATACGATAATGGCGACAGGCGTCTTCGTTGGAGATAGAAAACTTAGAAACCTGTTATGAACCACGTGAGCTTGCACCACGAAATTTATATATAGAAGGTAGTCAAAAAGCCAGCAAAGCCCAGAGGAAGATCGATCCTCCGCGTGCCACCGCCAGCCCCACCAGCCACACACTATTGCCATGGGACGCGGTTCAATGTATTGAGTTTTTTATGAACCAATCTTTTTGTAAGGGCTGGTCCCCGAGTAAGTATTGGCGCTTTGATATTTCACTTAAGAGTTGAGCGAGATTCAAAGTCATCTAGTGGCAAGAGTATGCGAATTGTGGCGTCATGTCATATTGTGGAATCTGTCACTACAGGGCGCAAGCGATTCCACGACAGCAAACAAACAAAACGAACACTGCGCAATGTCAAAAAAAGAAAAAACAAAGGAGCATTGTATTGCATGACGCCAAACAAGCAAAGGTGATATAGAAAGGGTAGAAAGGAAAAGAGTGCATGAATGACTGCATTGACGATCATCAATTGGCCAATAGGGTTCCATTAACCATCATTAATTAGCTACTCAGGTTGAACCCCTCTTTATGTGACAACGCTTTGGTAATCTAATGGCGACAGCTGACAATATTGTTTTGTGATTGTGTCATTTAGCGTTCTAGCCATCCTCGACACTCTAATAGATGATGACCATGGCAAAGCCGAGTACAATGGCGTGTGTCAAACACGGAGGATTTTAAATGCACACAGCTGATCGGTACAAATATAGAAATTTTGTGTTCTCTTTGAAACTATTCGAAGAGTATTCCATTCATCCTCCCCCTTTTTTTATCCCCCCTCCCCCCGACATTCTTCCAATAATAATAATGATTAAAGGAATACAGAAATTTAATCACTGGTCAGTTCGTGCCAACCACAAATTTGTAGCGCGATGCTTGTATATAAAGAAAGTGTGTCGTCTAGTTTCATCAAAGTTCGCGTTGGCCATCAGAAATAGCCTTATCATATGCGGGGCACCCATCCCGTGTAACAAAAGAACCTCAGCGTCGGCAGTGCCGTTTTCCACAGCCCCGTCACCTACCTGATAGTATGTGGTGGCGCGTGCCCCACCACTTTGGCGAACGTGGCGTGAAGTTCTATACCCAAAAAACCTAGAACCAAAAAACGCTAGAACCAAAAAACGCTAGAACCAAAAAAAAAAAATTCCACAGAACATTTCGAGTGGCAGGGTCTAATGGACGGAACGAGCTAAATGAGCATTACCTTATATTTTAATATGATTATGCCCTTCTTACATATTCCTGATATTAATAATTCGATTCGAGATTGTCGAAATTCGCGGCCTAAAAATGTGACAAACAAATAACCCCCCCTTTTTATGGATTAGTTTCGCTTATGAATTTTTCGCAATACCAATATTGCACTCCGGAAATACAGGGTTACTACCGTACGACACTGCCGTAGCTGACAACAGCTTCAACTACTGTACAGCCATTACTTTGAATCCCCGACAATCTCACCAAGTCGGGTCCACCATTAAGGGTGAAGGTTTGTCGCTGGGATCCCGCCAACGTCGATCGCTCTCTGCGCAAGAAACTTGAGAGAATTTCGACCGTTAAGGGATATCCTTCCCAACAGGCAAGCTTCCAGCCTCGACCCCTTCCATGAAAGGAGGTGGGTCGCCTAGCTTTGGCAACGCTCTGGCGTGGTGAGAACTTAAATACGTCCTGGATACTCGTGTGGTGGCGTGTCCATACTGGTATCTACGACGGCGGGGCCCGTTTTAGGGCCGGCAGGGCTGGAAATGGAATCAGGTACAATAACTCCTGTCGTGGCACCCCAAAAGTGAATCAGGTGTAAATGGGGTGTTTCGAACGGATCGACGGGGACGATACATAGATAATCAGTTCAGTATCGGTAATGTGTCAAGCAGGGCTATTATTATCATCAGTCTGTTGATCGGGTATCCCGAATTCTGGAAAACCAGGGTAGGGGTGAAGATATTTAAAGGTGGCAGTGTTTACAGGTCACATGCGAGCCAATTTGCAGAGATTTGTACTGTGGCGCAACCCACCTCCAGTAATTTGGGTACTGTTACACTGCCCATCCGTTGTATTGTGTGCACGAGGCGCAGATGTGGCCCCGTCGAACATTAAATAGAAAACCCCCATCCCCTCTTGTTTGTTTGTCGTGACAAATCCGCGACCTTTTTACCCCCCCCCCACGATGGCCGGATCGTTACCCTCCATTGTCAATAGCCGCCGTAACGCGCACTCTAGCCTCGCCATCTTCTCCCGCGTGGCCTGGTCCCGCCTCGTCGAATCCCGATGGACCAAACTTCTACCCATCCTGGCCCTGCTGCAATGGGCCGGGATTGTGTGGCTGGAGGCGCTTATCTACCGCGACAACATGACCGAGTACGGCGTCCTCCTTGTGTATGTCAACCAATACCAGAACGACACCAAGCTCGTCCACGCCGTCAACAGCTTCGATAACCGCGCCGCAGAGAGCTTCTTCTTCATTATGTTTGTTTTCTTGTTGTTCCTCTTCGCGGTCGACGCCGTCATCCGACAGAACTCGATCCAGCTTTTCGCCTACGGCGCCGTCAATATTCTCTGCATCTCTTTCGGCATTTTCCAAATCTACGAGGCCGTCAAGTGGTTTGGAAATCTCGATGACATTCAGAAGCACTACCACGACGAGCTCAATCCCACCCTCCCAGACATCCCAGCCTACCACCTTGGTTTTCAGCGCCTCTACGCCTGTGGCGTCTTAGCTGTTAACCTCGTCACCACCATCTTCCTCATCTTCCTGGTCTGGAAACTCTATGTTCAGTTCGGCTGGAACGTGTACAAGCGCATTGGCGCCGACGTCCGCATGCAAGCCATGTACCGGCAGTACCAAATCTTCCTCGTCTGCCTCAAACTCACCCCCCTCTTCCAAGCCCTCTTCCACGCCTTCTACATCGGCATCCTCATCGAAAATGATTTCGGCAACCCCCCCCCCGCCACATCCATCTACCACATCATCATCACTGTCCTGATCCCCCTTTCCTTCCTCTTCATCGGTTCCGCCGCTCGCCGCGAGATACGCTGGGCCATGATCGCTTATGTCCTCCTCAACCTGAGCGTCATCATCAACTTTGGCCTCATACTCAGTGACTTCAGTTCGTCCGCCACATGGATTTTCCTCATAGCATGTGGCGTCATCGACTCCCTTCTTAACGTCGCCTATGCCCTCATCGTCGCAAATAACTTTGGTAAAGGACTCAAAGATACCATCCGTCTCCTCGGCGAAGAGGATTCGGATAGGTTTGGCATCTCTCATAGGGTGAGTATCGACGGCGGCACCGCTGAGCATCAGGAACAGCTGCGCGCTGCGCTCGCTGACCACGAGGAGAAATACGAGGTCCCGGACAGCGAAGACGACTACGACGCGGCTTGGGCAATCGACGTCAACCAAGGAAACAACACCGCATCGAACGTACCGCAGTCGCTCGACGCAGGATTGGGGCCACCACCTCTCCCACCGCCGCATAGGGTGCCCATCAGGACCTTTACGGACGGGTCGGAGAAGTACAAGACGTCCGACGCGTGGAACGGTTGAGGACGCAGGTCGGTGGTGGCAGTCGTTGTTGGTGCTACGATAAAATCCATTGTTCCATGTAAATTTCACTGATCCTTGCCTCCTTGTTCGTAAAAGGACAAGAATTTTATTTTATTTTTTGACGTAAAGTATTTATCCTCAATGTAGTTTTTAATTCTGTTGTCGTTAATATCGGGGGGGTTTTTTTTCTTTCTTCATTGGTTGAGGTGCACGACTGGCGAGAACCAGGTTAATGGGTTCTGTGTAAAAGCAGGTGACCAGCTTTATGGTGAGCTATTAATAGCTTACTAGTGGGACGTACGTCCAATGATGTCAGAGCACGCCTTATGTTCTCGTTTTCCATTGGGAGCCACCACCTGATACTAGCCTACGCTTTAAGTTTATTTGTCAAAGGCGAGGATGACCACGACATTCGCTTTCGTTCAGTAACGTTGTGAGAAAACCCGAAAGATGCACATGATTATCTTATATTGCACAACCGAAATCCATTTTGTCAAAATTGTCGTTCTTGACAATACGTCCCCATAAACATCAAAAATACCTTTTATTCTCTGCATATACACTCTGAACAAAGCGAGCTTCGTACATCAGTTGCGCCATTCAATACCACACCACACACCATGAAATCATATTGCGTACTACGATCGAATGATCTTTGTTGACTTTTGTGATCATTGGATTCTCGCTCGACGGCTGCCTTTTATCTGGAACTCGGCTGAGGCGTGTGGTTGGGTTGCCATTCGAAGACGATCCGAATGGTCTAAAGCCGCATCCTTTGGAACGATTCCTGGTTTCCAAGACCTTCTCCAGAACCGGTTTTGGGAGCGGTGACAACTGCAGACACAATTCGCATTTTATATGTACAGACACAATTCGAACGCCTTTATCGTCTCAGTATACATCTAACCCGCGTGAAATTGGATCGTAAGTGTTCGAGGAAGTATTTTTTACATACAATTGCTTCCGTCATTATGTAATTACATAACACCCAAACGGCAGGATAGTCGGGCGCGCATACAAATAGGGACCGGTGGCCGAGCGCGGATCGTGAGATCTTTTTTTCTTTTTTCCCCTTCCATTACCCAAACATACAGGATTACCCACCAACAGGATGCCCTGGTGGTGGAAGACAACAACCCGCAAACGGGAACCCTGTTTACTATCGCCGATACCGTTCCGATCTTATTTCCCCTTCCTTTGCCCAAACAAGTTCTGGTGGTGGAAGGACAACAATCCGCAAACGGGAACCCTGTTTACTATCGCTGGTATCGTTCCGATCTTATTTCCCCTTCCTTTGCCCAAACAAGCAGGATTCCTTGGTGGTGGAAGATAACAACCTGCAAACAGGGCACCCTGTTTAATATCGCTGGTACGTGGACGTGGCCCAGGCCTTGATGGTTGGCATACAGGGCGACGTGGTAGAGGCCGCTACGGGAACAGATGATATCACATGATTGTTGAGAATGGAAAGGTTGGTGCTTCGAAACTTGTAGGCTTGGATTACGGTTCCAAGGTGGAGATCACAAGACCTTCCTTTTTTGCTGTCATTTTTTATCCCTTCGTCTGGCAATGTATCCGCCGTATTGGCACTTGCCATTTCCCCAGGCACTTTGGCTTTCAATCCTATTTCGTAGTTCGAAATAATGTCGTTATTATATGAGGGACATGAACTGGACTCCTAGACACAGGCATTAATTATTACTTTAGAACGGCTAATAGTGTTGAACGGGATGACACGTAATAATAAAGTATACTGACAGCCGCCTCTACATATTCTGGACACGTGAGCGCTCTCCCGTGGCAACTTCGTAAAATTGAAGTGAACCAAACGTGCCGTCAATGCCGAGCATGTCGTGAACCCTTCGTAATATCATTCGAATACCGCCATATACAAACCTTTAAAAAACCTCATAGGATGTGGATGTTTTACAAACATAGAGAGCCGCATTTGTTGCCACCCCGTCAAAACTGTGCGATATAAATTTTGACTTGCCCAAATCAATCCGCCTACTGAACCCTACTTCAAATTCTACACGGTTATGCGCCTTTTTTTTTTTTTTTTTTTTTTGTATATACTTGATTCTATATAACGTAGACATATTTTACGTGAGGCAGCAGTCAGTATCTTTTTATGATATGGTTACCGCCCCAAATTGAAGCGTCAACACAGACCCACAAACAAAAGTTCGTCCGATATTCTTATACTTAATACGTTAGTACCACAAACATGCTTACTAATGATGGATACATTTGATATTAATTCCGTATTATATTATGCCGAGAGCAACTGTTTGTTAATAATTTTCCATCATATGGTCAATAAATTAATTAATTTTTACTAACTATAAATCATATTACAGAATAAAATACAAAAATAATAAAAAATTAAATTCTCCAATTCTCCAATTATCTAATTTATAATTAGTTATTATAGTTTACTACTAAGAGAGGTTGCAGCCGAAATTTACACGTCTCTAAGCCACTTCGGATTGGTATATAAGCGTGCAGATCTGAACAAAGCTTGAATTTTGCTGCTCACCATTATATTTTCCAGCCAAGGTGCATAGGCCGCAATTCGATTGCTCATCCTCATTCAATATATTTTGTAAAGCTAACAAGCAATTTAGAATTCAGGATAACCTAAACAAAAAA
>RBNI01002433.1:0-18516 GCA_003990745.1 Jimgerdemannia flammicorona | reverse complement strand
AAAAAAAAAAAAAAAAAAAAAAAAGAAAAAAAAAGATAAAACTATACTAAAGTTATACAGTCTTTAAACCTTAAAAGTATAAAATCAAACTTAACTGTTATCTGCATAATTTTTTTATTGTCTCTATTAACAAACTGACCGAGCTTGCAATCCCTGAATCTAAAAGGTATGCAGGAATTCAGCGCACTATATTTTCATATTCATCTGTTTAAACAATGGTATTGGCGAGATGCACCGAAAATGATGTAGGAATCCCACATGACTCGATTTGTATATAAACCATTCCCACACCTCATTCTCGTTCAACAGTGATCATTCCCAACAGTACCCATTTCCAACCCCCCCATTCAAGCGATACTTCCACAAAAAGATGATCACCCCAATCGATAGCGAAGAGTTTCCGCACGGCTATTTCTACATAAAATCCAAGAAGAACGGTATGGTGCTCGATGTCGAGGAGGCTTCGGTCAGGGTATATGTATATTCATGCCTTCGGCCTGACGTGGCAACCTCTTTCTGTAGGACATTTGACCAACCACAAAGTGTATTAACGTCCACCATCAATCTTGTACGGCACACGCCTTGTGTAGCCTAATGCAAGGGTCATTGTGTGGCCGCAGAAGTTCAGGGACAACTCGAACCAGTTGTGGAGTTATGATGAAGGCTTCCTCGTCAACAAGAACTCTGGTCTTGGTTAGTTACATTACTAATCAACTCGTTCGGTTACGTTGGCTTTTGAAGAATACAAATCAAAGGATGCGGTGATAGAACAACCACGAGAGCCTTCGATTTGGTGCAGAAAGTTTGATATCATATCATTAACTCATTCATACATCCTCTGCTTCCCATACCGAATTTCTGATTATGTGATTCAGTATTGGAGGTGAAAGGAGGTATGTTTTTGGCCATCACGGTCCATGAGATACGATCGCTGGTCGCATTTGCATCACAACTAACATATGCACTTCCAAATGACAGGTATGCTTCAGTCCGACCGCCAGATCGTCCAATCGAAGCGCAAGTTCACAGCGGAAGCTCAAAATCAGCTGTGGCACTACTGTGAGGAAGGATTCTTCTACCCGCTTGAGCACTCAAATCTCGTACTTGATATCCGGGTATGTTTGGTCGGATTTGGTGTGTCGTCATAAAACATTGTACATATTTCAACCATATTAATTAATAACCACCTCCTTTGTCAAATCTCACCTTCATTCTCAGGGCGACTCTGACAAACCAGGTGCCACCATCCTTCTGTACCAACGCAAAGACGCCGACAACAAAAATCAGTTGTGGACGATTGAACCGTACGGTGTCTCGGGTGAAACCTTTTCGTTCTCGGGACAAGAGGGGTATTCGTATTCATTCAGCAAATCCTCATATGATATCTAAGCACTCTGTTTTGTCGTCGGGTTAATGTTTTGTAATGCAGGTTAGAGAATGTGATACAAAATGATGCTTTATCAATATAACACATAATCGTTTAACTACTCGAACATTGGCGATACTGGTATCGCACGAAGAAATATAGTACAATTGAAGACGCACACCATGCCGTGTTACTATATGGGTTGGCTTAAAGCCAACAACAGAAAAGTTCGAAGATGAATATGAGTCCCTTCCCACGCATTTCTTTCTCGCAAGCCTGACCTTCAGAAATATTCTCTTTTAATACAAGCAAGTAGAACCCGACAAAGTTCAATCACAAAACCAAAGCGGAACCAGATTTCCTTCGTAACATTCAATCACGTATGGAAAGAACGGATGTTCTTGTGGAATCAAACGGACAAATACCTTGCGATAAACAAGATTTAAGTCATTAATAAATCGCCTCGACATTGCTGAAGGTCTCCTCAAGATGATGACTACGGGTTCAACCACACCATCGCCATGCGCACGCGCCTCGGCGAACCTGCAGAATTTTATCTTCCACCGAATCGAGATATTTATTTGTTGTCTGTGAAGAGGCATGGCAAAAGGGGGAAGTGACATCAGGCGTCATGGTAAGGAACTTTCCGTAGGGTTTTCAACCGACTCCCATATAGACCGGTGTATCTGCCCCGTTCTCACATCATTAATGATGTATTAAACAAATATCGCTTCTTACTACGGATATTCAACGCTTTTGACCATTTTATATTGCATTGATAGATCATTTCTTGCACGACCTTTTTATTTATACGAAAGATTTCGGAACATGCATGATGTCTGTCGTGTATTATTCTTTGCAGCACTACGCCAACGGGCTAATCAACCTGATAAAGCGGTGGTGAGGTCGCAGATCAGACACAGAGACAGGAAAGACGAGAAACAAATGTGGCATGGGAGGAATTTATCGCTACATACTTGATCAGAGATGGCTTTGGGTTACTCCAGGTGAAGCCTGGGCATGTGTGGAGGGATATGTAGGTGAGGCAAAAAATAAAAGTAAAAACGAGCTGAGGACGCAAATCCAGTCAGCCCTGAGAGTTGCTTACCGAGGTAGATAACGAAGGGGATGAATCCCCAATGGACGACGTGCTTGGTAAAGTCGATGACCTGGTTTGGTGAGAGGGGAATGGGGAGCGATGAGGGATAGGTTGGGTGTGAAATAAAGCTTAGGCGAGGATTCCTTTCCTTGTACCTTGAGTATTTTCTCCTTTGTTTCCTCCTGCATGATGACGGTTCACTGTTTGGCTGGTTGCTGTTGCTAGTAAATTTGTTTATATATATATAATGCGTGACTGGTTTATCGTCCTGTGGCTCGTTTCCCTGCATTTTTGTTTTCCACCAGCAACCTTCACCATGACTTCCGCAAACTACAAAGCCGCTGACCTGCTACCAAAGATTCAGCAGGCAATCGACGCCCTCGAATACCCTCTGGCCCACGCCTTCTGCACTAGGGCCCTCCAGCTCGAGCCCGAAAACGTCGACGCGCTCGAGTTGACGGGGCAGGTGGAGATCGAGCTGGGGAAGCTGTGGGACGCGAAGATGGTGGGAATATTGCTACTTTTATTGTCAAATCTCAATACTTGGAATACCATGTTTTATTCCTCACCCTACTGTTTTCATTAGCACTTCCAAAAAGCTGTTTCTCTCCAACCCGCTATCGGTTTCACCAAGTTCATGTATCTCGGCCAGCTCTCAGGGGAGCTCGAGGCCATTCAGAACTTCCAACGCGGCGTCGACCTCATGACTCAGGAGCGCCTCGGGCTGCCGGAGGGGTCCGAGGAAGCCCAAACCCTCAGCCGGAGGATCTCGTCCGCGCTGGTCTCCATGACCGAGATCTATCTTACGGATTGTTGGTGAGTTACTCATTATTCTGTCGATATCATATGGTTTTTGGCGAAGGCGGAAAGGGGAAAGGGGCCGCGCCCAGACGTTGTAGTCTGACGCGACTAATCCCCGAACGAGTACCACTCACAACGCACTATAGTTTCGAACTCGAAGCCGAACAGAAATGCGAAGCCTACCTCCAACAAGCCGTTTCCGTCGACCCGTCCAACCCAGAGGTCTACCAAACCCTCGCCTCCGTCCGCCTCAGCCAGGTACGCAACGATGAGGCCCGCGACGCGCTGGAACGGAGCATGCGCTTGTGGATCGACCTCGAGCCCGGTACATATATATATCCTCCCTCCTCCTCTTCCTTCTTTTCACTACTTGACGCTGACCTTTGGAACGCGGACAACAGGCCACTCCTTCATTCCCCTCTACGACTCGCGCATCGCGCTAGTCAAGATGCTACTCGAGCTGTCGTTGTATTCGCGCGCTTTTGTGGTGCTGGAGGGGCTGCAGAAGGAAAACGATCAGGTTGTCGATTTGTGGTACTTGTATGGATGGGCGTATTATTGTCAAGGAGAAGAGACCAAGGAGGAGGAAGAGAGAAAGGGAATGTGGGAGGACGCAAGGGAGTGTCTCGAGCAGGCGGTCAATGTGAGTATCGTGATGAAGGGGCCCGGAGGAGATTGTGATGTGGATTACGTGATGTGCTGCCATGTGGTAAATGAACAGAATGTTTGTGAACCATGTCTATTTGCTTACCGAACACCCTACCAACTCTTATACAATCCGTGCATGAACGACATAGCTCTATCAACAGCAGGAATCCGATGACGAGGGCATGCTCCAGCACAGCCAGGAGCTAATACAGAAGATCGACGGGGTCATGCCGCGGGGTGATGACGAAGACGAGGATGAGGACGAGGACGAGGAGGGAAATGGTGAGGGGGAGGTCGATGACGATGAAGAGATGGAGGTGTGAGAAATAGTTGGGCTCGATGTGGGTTAGATTGGGAAAGACAATTGGAGGGTGGGAACTGAGCGAGATGGAACTGGAGTGACATTTTTAAGTATGCTGTTTTGGGTGTCTGGAAAAAATTTGGTCGCGTGTTTAGATTGTTGTTGTCGGTTTATTATTATTATTATTATTATTATTATTACCATGTTTTCCTGATAGGTTGTGGGTTGAAGTTCTGATAATTCTCATTATCAAATAATATTGCATTTTCATCTCGCCACGTGACCTTTATTGGTAATGGTTCAATTACATCTACTCCATCAACGCTACACTTCTCCCTTTCATCCCACCTATATCTTCCTCGCTCAGTTTGATTCCAAACCACTCTTCAATTGCTTTTACCCTCTCATGTTCCCTCTCAAATTGCTGTATTAATTTAGTTTCCCCATCCCTCCGCAATTTCAATATATCGTTTAACAAAAGCACCCTCGTCAAAACTCCGTCCTCATCTCTGCGCAATCGCGCCATCATCACGTTCTTCACAAACTTCGATTCGGGATTTGTAGACATATATTGATTCGCCACGTAATAATCTGTGTGCGAACGCTCAGTCAGGTCGAAAACCACGGCCGACATCCAAGGGGAATCCGGTTTGTAGCGGTACTCCAACAACCAGTAGGGCGGGTTCTCCTGTCGGACGTTTGAGGCCAGATGGACGCGTGTGAAACGGAATTGCTCGGGCCTTACGCCCGGCGTAATCTCGTGCTCCACCAGCATCTTGGGTGCCGGGAGGGTTTGCCCACCGAATCCGACGTCCACGAGCCACAGCGCGTCTTGTCGATCTTCCGAGTCCCCACCGTCCTGTGCGGTGGTAGGAAGCTGCACGATGGTGATCTGGTGCGTCATTGGCGGGGCCTTGATTGTAGGCTGCCCGTCTTGGACCTCCACCTTCGCTTCGAGGACCACGCTTGCGGCACCGGTCCAGAGTTTGTAGCCCAAACTCCGTAACACCCGAGCGAATAAGCCATTATTCTCGAAGCAATACCCGCCGCGGCGGTTGAGGACAATCTTGTTGTACAGAGCTTGCGGCTCAATGTTGATGGTGTGGTTCGAAGAGTAGTGGATGGTCAGGTTTTCGAAGGGGATGGCTTGCTGGTGATTAACAATAAGTTGACAGAGATTTTCGATCGTCGGTGCAGGGAGACCGCTGGGGGAAGGATCACGCTGAGAATAGTTGATCCGGTCAAAGTAGGCGAGAAGTTCATCTTGGGTGAAGGGAGTGAAGGTAGCCATTATTTACGCTTCGATGATTGTCGCGTCGATAAGATTCTGCTGCGTAATTTTCCTAGAAGGATGACCGATAAACACGATTGGAATGGAGGGTGTAACTGGTCCGAATTTAGCCTAGAATACGCTGACAAAAGCTTTTGCTGGGGCCCCCACGGACCCTACTCCCCGTCGACGACGTCGCGTAAGAAAGCTTGCAAAGAAGACAAGTCGATAGGTGGCTCTACTACGCCATTACGTATTCGAAGCTTACAAGAAGCTCAAGAGTGTTTATAATCCCACGTCTTTTGCAAAGTGCTGATACAATATCGGATCGAGTGGCACGAGCGTAGAACGGTTGGACGACTATGGAGATTTAGTAGAGCAATATAGCGCTCCAGAATAGCATCGTTTTGTAGAAAATAAGAGAAATCCAAAATAAAAATCACATTAGGACGAAACCCACGACGCACATCTTAACATTTGAAGTATATTTTGGAACAAGTAACTCCGAAGGAGAGGTAGGGGTTATCATTTCAAGTTGGCATTTGGCAAAAACGTTTTTTTTTTTTTTCTCTGTTAATGCTGGCATTTGAAAATAATTAATGCGTCATCCTGTGCGCAGTGCATCGTCGCACGTGACAAGAAATTTGAAGCCTGATTTTTTCTTTCGTCGCGAACCTAGGACCTTTCAAACCGCAAACCGCAACAATGAGCACATCCAACACTGTCGACCCTCAGCTCAGCTCAGACCCCGCCTCCGAAGCTGCCGCCGCGGAAGGCTCCGCCAAGTCAAAGAATGCCGACAAGAACGAGGCCAAGAGGCTCGCGAAGCTTGCAAAGTTCCAACAGAAGCAGGCCGCAAAGGTGAGATGCCTAACTCTGGGCTGGGGCGTTAGTCACACACTCCGCGCATTGCACGGACCTCATTGCACACTACGTGCGGATTTGAAAGGCGAGCCAACCCGTATCTGGTAGGGAGCGCTCGCCGCTTCGTGGGCTTGATCAAGGCCGAGTTCTTACTCGCGGCGCGGCACCTTCTTTCGCCCGACTATGATGTAGGAAGCACCCAAGGCCGAGGCTGCTCCCAAAGAGAAGAAGGAGAAGAAGCCAAAGACTGAAAAGGCCCCCGAGCCTGAATACGTGAACATCACTCCAGCCGGTGAAAAGAAGGGTAATTGGTTTTTGTCCCCGAGTCGCATTCTGATGTGTCACTCCATCGTCAGCCTATCAACTGTATTATCGTTTTCGTTGGGCTTCAATAGACATGTCCCAGCCCATCGCCTCTAGCTACAATCCCCGTGCCGTCGAATCGGCATGGTACGAATGGTGGGAGAAGGAGAAGCTCTTTACGCCTCAGTTTGGCCCGAACGGCAAGCCCAAGCCCGAAGGCCTGTTCGTCGTCCCCGCACCACCGCCCAATGTCACAGGATCTTTGCATATCGGCCATGCTCTCACCGTCGCCATCCAGGACTCGCTGGTCCGGTGGTACGTATTCCGAGCGCGATGCCAGCTCCTTGTGCATTGCATCCTAATCTTTCTTGATTTGGATTCCAAACGTCTCTCAGACAGGCTCTAACAGAACGCGCACACACAACGCATTCTGTTTCAGGAACCGCATGCAGGGCAAGACCGTTCTCTTCAACCCCGGTACCGATCACGCCGGCATCTCGTGCCAATCCGTCGTCGAGAAGAAGTTGTGGAAAGAGCAGAAGAAGACGCGTCACGATCTGGGCCGTGAAACCTTCGTGGCTGAAGTGTGGAAGTGGAAGGAGAAGTACGGCGATCGTATCTACGAGCAGTTCAAGCGCCTAGGCTCGTCGTACGATTGGGACCGGGCGGCGTTCACGATGGATCCTGTGGGTTTCTCAATCCCCTTTGAAGGCCTTTCCGTACTGTCTATCCGTCTTGCCCTCACCCATTGTGTCGGACGCTCATTAGTATCCTCGTAAACTTTCCTAGAAACCCTCCAAAGCCGTCCGTGAGACTTTTGTTCGTCTCCACGACGAAGGTATCATCTATCGCGCCAACCGCCTCGTGAACTGGTGCGTCCGTCTCAACACCACGTTATCGAACCTCGAGGTTGAGAGTAGGGAGTTGGCGGGACGTACGCTCTTGTCCGTGCCCGGATATGAAGCCCACGAGAAATTCGAGTTTGGTGTCCTCGTGCAGTTTGCATACCCGGTCGAGGATTCAGGTAAAATTGTTCTTATTTTTATTTATTTTTATTATCCGAGAGTATCATGTTTTATTGTCCATGGCGGCTTTTCGAGACGTGAGGCGAAGATTTGTGTTTGGAAAAGCTGTGGAGGACAGTGGGGGTTGAACTTTGGCTAACTCTTTTTTCCAAGGATCTACATCAATTCATTGATCCCCCTCCCCCCCCCTTTCTCTTTATCTCAATCCTATATAATGGGTAGATGAGAAGCTTGTTGTCGCCACCACCCGTGTGGAGACTATGCTGGGTGACACTGCCGTCGCCGTCCATTCACAGGACACACGCTACAAGGTGTGCATTGGGATTTTTGTTGGAATTCGACGAACTCGCGGTCAACCTTATTAGTTCAAATCTTACTATTTTACCATATCTGGCATCTGACCAATCAACCACACCTGACATGTTCCACATAGCACCTTCACGGCAAGTACGTTATTCATCCCTTCAACGACCGCCGCCTCCCCATCGTCATCGACGATGTCCTCGTCGACCCAACCTTCGGCACGGGCGCCGTCAAGATCACCCCCGCGCACGATTTCAATGACTACGAGGTCGGCAAGCGTCACAACCTCGAATTTATCAACATTCTCAACGATGATGGCACGTTAAACGAGAACGCGGGACAGTTCAAAGGCTTTCGCCGCTTCCACGCCCGCAAGGCCGTCGTGGACGCGCTCAAGGAGAAGGGGCTGTACATCGATACCAAGGACAATCCGATGACCGTTCCTATTTGCAGGTAGGGATGAGATTTTGGCACGTCAACATGGAAGTAGAGGGACACTAGTTTCTCATACAAAAGATCACAGAAGGACTGATACTCGTTTTTGTGCGTGTCCACAGCAAGTCCGGCGACATCATCGAGCCGCTGATGAAGCCGCAATGGTGGGTCAATTGCAAGGATATGGCTGACGCCGCCATGCAGGTCCGTTTAAGACTTGAATTCTTCGCACATGTGACATACATCCGTATTTCGCGCTCCTGACGATTTGGTTTGCAATTTTCTTCTCCACTCCGCAGGCCGTCACGGACGGCAAGCTCAAGATCCAACCAAAGACTTCGGAGCAAGAATGGTTCCGCTGGTTGGGCAGCATCCAGGACTGGTGCGTCTCACGTCAGCTGTGGTGGGGTCACCGCGTGCCAGCATACTTTGTCAGGTTGGAGAAGATTGATTTTCAAGATGTAGGTGATACATTTTGGTGCAAAGCTCGAATCATGGACGATCGTGCTTTTTAGGTGAACGCAATGTCAGATATATTGTGTCGGTGCAGCCAGGAAACCGTGAAGTTGGCGTGCAACGCATACCGCATGGACCCCGCGGCACGTGCGGTATACTGGGATGGGCTTGGGGAATCCGAGGGATGGAACGCGGGAGAGTCTTTTGTACTGGCCTTAAACGACAGAATCAGTCAACACGTATGCCGTATATTTTTACTAGAAATCGGATTTAATCATGTATTTTTCATTTACAGCCTTCCGATAATCATTACTGGATCTCAGGCCAAGACGAGGAGATCGCCATGAAGAAGGCAAGAGCCAGGTTCCACGACCAAAAGTTCACCTTGGAGCAAGGTATATATTTTTTTGTCGAATTGCTTTCGACCATCACCAAAGCTATGCATTTCCAATGTAAGCTGACGATGTTTCACTACCCGACGTCAGATCCTGATGTGCTGGACACGTGGTTCTCGTCAGGCCTGTGGCCTTTCTCGATTTTTGGCTGGCCCGATGATGTGAGTGTCACACAAGATTTACAGTGCCGTCCTTGATTCAGCACAGGCAATTGTATGCCATATAAACAAAATTGTATGCCATATAAGCAATATTGTCACCTAACACCATGCATTTTTGTCTTCCGGACTAGACCGAGGACCTCCGCAACTTTTATCCCACTTCCCTCCTAGAGACCGGCTGGGACATCCTGTTCTTCTGGGTCGCACGCATGGTGATGCTGGGCATTAAGTTGACGGGCCAGGCTCCCTTCTCACAGGTCTTCTGCCACGCGATGATTCGTGACGCGCATGGTCGCAAGATGTCCAAGAGCTTGGGCAACGTCGTCGATCCCGTTGACGTGATCGAGGGTATTTCGCTCGAGTCAATGCACCAGAAACTATACGAGGGTAACCTTGACGCTGTGGAGATTGAGAGGGCAAAGTCAGGGCAGGTACGTTTGCGAGTGGGATTGGGATTTGTGCTCGTCGAAATGGCAACGCATGCGTCGACACGAAACCTCCAATGTCAATAACCGTCATGTTATCATATAATACGACTTCGTAGAAAGCGGACTACCCCAACGGCATTCCCGAGTGTGGTACTGACGCACTACGGTTTGCACTGTGCGCGTACACATCGGCAGGTGAGAATTTCCCTATCATCTCTCCTGCTAGCTTTCGCATTGCATGTGCTAATTGGAATCTAAATGTTTCCTATTCCACAGGCCGGGACATCAACCTTGATATCCTTCGTGTTGAGGGCTACCGCAAGTTCTGCAACAAACTCTGGAATGCCACACGCTTTGCGTTGATGAAGCTTGGTGATGACTTCCAGCCTCGAACTGACGCCACGGTATGTGATGTCTTTGAGTAGAGCGAACGCTTCATGACATGGTCTTTGTTCAGGGATATGTCCAAGATTACTAAGCATTTTTTGCGCCATCAATAACATAGCTCACTGGGAACGAGTCGCTAGCGGATCGGTGGATCCTCAGTAAGCTCAATAATGCCTCGATCGAGGTTAACAAGGCATTGCTTGACAACAACTTCATGATTGCCACCAACGTCGTCTACCAGTTTTGGGTCTATGAACTCTGCGACGTTTTTATCGTGCGTTCTAGTCCCCTTGGTCTTTCTAGGTTAGTTTGCTCTGTGTCATTCAATGCTGGCTTGTTTCCTGACATGTCGTCTTTCACAGGAAATCAGCAAGCCCGCCATCGATTCGAACCAAGATATATCTGAGAACGTTGTCCGTAGACGTTCAGCACAAGATACCCTGTATACATGCTTGGAGGCTGGCTTGAAACTCTTGCATCCTTTCATGCCCTTTGTCACCGAGGAGTTGTACCAGCGTTTGGCACGGCGCCCGGGTGATAGCATCCGTACTATCGCGCTGGCGAGATACCCCATTGAGGTATACTAGTCGATGTTGAGCTGTCAATTAATGTACTCATTATCCGTACTGGCACGTTCGTTCTGGGTAGTAAGATTATGCTAAAATCGCCCTTTGCAATATCAGGAACCGGCATATGCTGATCAACAAGCGGAGAAGGACTTTGACCAGGTCTTCGCCATCGTCAAGGCTGCGCGTTCCTTGATTGCCGAGTACAACATACAATCCAACGCGAAGAGTAGGTGAAGACGACACTTTGTTCGCAATATTTATTTGGATGTATGCCTCTTAAATGGCCACTTGATTCGTTGAACCTCCACTTTTTTTTGACGCTGAACTGTACTCTCTTTATTTCCCGCTTTTCCTAGTATATATCAAGTCTTCAGGCGCAAGGCTCCACGCCATATTCCGTTCCCAAGAGCCGTCCATTGTCACCCTGATCAAAGAGTGCAGCGAAGCCACTTCTTTGGAGCCATCTCATGATGTTCCCCACGGTTGTGCGCTGTCGACGATTTCGGAGGACATCAACGTCCTCCTGTTGGTTAAGGTGAGTCTTGTGTAATTGACCTTTTACAGAAACCGATTACCTGATGTGCAACGGAAATCTAAATTGTGATACACTTGACAGGGTATGGTTGACCTCGATGCTGAGGTCAGCAAATTCCAGAAAAAGCTCGGCAATGTCACCAAGGCACAGGAAACGCTCCAGAAGAAGATTTCCATCACTGATTACGAGATTAAAGTACCTGCCGATGTTCGGGAGGCTAACGAGACTAAGGTATGTGTGCGAGCTTCGATATTGATTTGCGCCTTTTCTATATGAGACGTAACTGTTCATTTGTATATACATAGCTCAAGAGTTACCAAGCTGAGATCGACGCATTAACACTCAGTATCCAGAACTTCCTTAAGCTGAAAGACTGAGAAATATATGATTATTTACGCAAGAGTGGACATTTTGGGGGCCTCGCCGCAATTTGGTTTCGATGTGTAATATAATCTTTTTGTGTGATCTCCATGCAACCTGAAAAACATCCGTTTTAAATTACGATTGTATTGGCATCTATGAGGCTATACGCGGTTATTTGTGCCACATGAACAAGCAGATGGACGTAAAGTTACCAAAATAGTGGTTAATGTTGAGCTTCAAAAGCTTGTCTTTATCTTGAATCGTTTCAGCATGCCATGGCAGGCTAAATGTAAGTAATCTCCCCACTTTTTTGAGCAAGATATTTAAGAAATACGGAGTTAAAGCCCCGTTCAGAAAAGAGTGAAGCCGATTTACTCGAAAAACTCTTCGGCAACTAAAACCCCTAAAATCACATTAGTCGACTTACCGAATATATTCCGCGTATGAGCAAGGAAGTGCCCATGAACCCCGAGGTGGGTGCCGCTGCAGTTCAGGTTCTGGCCTGATCTAAACGTCTGGCATATATCATTTATTACGTCGCTTCAGCCAAACAAAAAACAAAACATCTATACACATAATTATGTGCATGTACTACCAAACATCACTCACAAGATCCATTGTAAATTATTTTTCATCATGTACTTAGCCATCTCACCACAAAAATGGCATGGTCAAAATACATTGTTCAATGAGAAAATTCTCTACTAAGACACATTGCAAGTATTGTTTGCTTGACCAGCTATTTGGATTTGGTCGTTATCCAAGTTTCCAAGAAGCGGAACAATAATTCAAACCTGATACTAAAGTATATAATCAACTTGTAATAAGGTCATAACCTAATAGGTATCCAAGAAATGAGTATCGTTGATCCACAGCTATGCCTGGCCTCGGCTAATTTAGACGTCAAAAAGTGCAACTTCATTCAATAGCAAGAACATCCAATCATGCATCAGTACAGAGAACCTCGCTTTCGCTTTCTTGCCTGTGGCGGCCCTGCAAGTGTTTCACTCACTTCCTACACCATACCCTGGCGCAGCGCTACGCTCACAAATGGGGCGCCCTGAACACAGTCATCTAGTACTGTTTCAGGCACCAACCGATGGAAATAGACTACCGTCTTAATGCGATTGACCCATTATCAGCTTCGATGAGATTGCAAAGTAATAATGTACTCGAGCCGAAGTATTAAAATATTGAAAAGCTGGAGGTGATCGATTGAAAGCTCTCACCAGCATGACAACTGTGGCCAACAGTGACACCGTGAGCATATTTTCATCATTCATCACATTGGGAAAACGTGCCTTACCACCAGTGAACAGGAGGCCGATGGCGTTAGTGATCCAGTGTAAGTGGAAGGACGTCCCACCTTAAGGACGTTTGTCGTGCTCAAAACGAAACCGGAAATCGCCTCAGATACACAATAGCTGGGTGCACCAACGTTTTTGAAAGAGATATCCGGACATGGTTCAGGGCTCTTACGTTCTGTGAATGGAAACAGGCAAAGTGGTTACTTGCCATACTGATACAGTCCGATACCAATACTTATGACGTCGAAAGTCAGATTCTGAAACCGGACGAAAGGCGCATTTGCTTCTTTTTACTCTCCAGATTTACATCAAATATTTGTCTTCAACATCTTCACAATTTCTTTGAGCACGTTCAGGATGGATGTTGCATACGCGAGGTGTGACATGGTGCGTATCACATTACGTGTGTTGCTATTAAGTTCTTTGTAGGGGTTCCCATGTGGTCTCCTTTCGTTTGCATCCGCCCAATACCTGCGAGTAAAAAACAGGCGTCCTGTCGTTTCTGCTCTTATATTAATCCGTGCTCAAGCTCTTTGAACGTCTACGTCGTTATCTCCCTGTCGTCAGGTATGACTTTCTTTGTGGGACCTTTCGTTCGGCTATCGTTCGTCTGAACTGGGGCGGATTTCGCTTCTTCTTACCTACCATCTCGACGTTTTGGTGCACTCCGTTTGCCCGCATTTGCATCGCTACTTGACATG
This sequence comes from Jimgerdemannia flammicorona, assembly GCA_003990745.1. Classification (NCBI taxonomy): domain Eukaryota; kingdom Fungi; phylum Mucoromycota; class Endogonomycetes; order Endogonales; family Endogonaceae; genus Jimgerdemannia; species Jimgerdemannia flammicorona. Next base: position 4,799 of record RBNI01002433.1, on the reverse strand, counting down.
TCAACATTTTGTGTGTCTTTGTCTTTGCAAAATTTTCAGCGACACTATCATTACAACATTTTCGGCCTATTTTTTACACCTTCTCTATCTACCTTGGAACGTTTTACGACTCTCGTTTTGCTTTATTCGTTCTTTTTGACGTTGCTTTCATTGAAAAATCTTTGCCTCTCTGTTTTAACATTTGGTTTAATCCTTATCTACCCATATGAACGATAATATTTTAACCTACCAGCTCTCAAATTCGACCAAATACTCTAACACTATTGAATCATTATCCAAACATAATCCCATGTTCATTAAATAAGAAATGCAATCAATAGCATCAAAATAATTGGATATCGACATGTGTGTTCTACCATTCGTGTTTTGTTAACCACATCACTTTGCTCACAAAACTTTCAATGGATATAAGGTAATATCTGTCTCAATGTGCAAACCCGCCCTTCGCCCTGCCTCTCTTCTGCGACAGCATGGTCATGGCCTACCACATTTCTATTCCCACCCGGTGACCACCTCAGATCCTTTCCTGGGCCCCACACGAAACTCTCGGTGCCATGTACGTCAAGCTAACTGCAGAGATATACAGTTGTTGTCCTCAGTCTTTGTAGACGTGATATCATGTGACCCATAAAGAAATCCGCGAAAGAAACATTACTCTAATGTTCGCTTCCACCCGCCAACAGGTCAACTCAAGCCCTTCGAACACCTGCAGTACCCACCAAACTGAAATCTTGGCCTGGAAGGATTATTATTCCAATTATGACAAAGAACTCCGTGCCTGCCTCAATACCTTGGGCGTGCCACAGCTGGAGCTGTGCCTTACCTGGATTCCGCACAGTCAACTCTACGATTTTAACGAGCTTGCCGAAGGCGGGTTCGCCAAAGTTTACCAGGCTATGGTTTATGTGAATGGAATATCCAAGGTGGCCGCCAAAGAATTAGAGCCAATAATGGTTGCCGAGGTGAGATAATAAACTTGATATGGGCACTCTTGAACATCAGCCGTGTGAAATAGTTTATGATTGGTACACCGCTTTGACATATGCCATAAAACTGGCCAGCCGCTTGGCTAGTCTCCATAATAGGGTTTTAGCCATCAGGATCTCTACCCTGGTAACGTGGTATTTCACAAATATCGCACCACGGTCCTAATTGATGTTGGGCTTACCCGGAGTGTGGAGGACACGCACCCTGAGCATGGTGCGTATGGTCGGGAAGCATACCTCCCTCCGGAAAGCTTCAAGCAATACACTCTGAAGTCGGACGTCTATTGCTTGGGAACGCTGCTGTGGCAGCTCGTCGGCGTCCCATCAAGAAGCGTTGCGTCGGTGGCCGTTACCAGCAACCCGGATGGCCTGCACGAGGGGCTGATTCCTGGCGCGCCGGCATCATTCAGTAATGTCATTCAGAGATAGACCCCGACCGGCGACCGAGTGCTCACGACGAGCTCAAGCAAACTACGGAAGAGCACTCGCAAACGGCGTTTGTCACCCTCTCGAAGCAGCCGAATTTTTAAAGGGAATTACATTGGTGACGTTGGGGCCAAGTCTTTGAAACAGAATACAACCTTGACCAAGCTGAAACTTTCCTATATGTCAGAATGTGGGAAGTATTGTGTGGCTACATGACAGAATTAAGTCAAGTCTCTGACTCATTCTTAACAAGTGTTAATCCTTGATATCTGTTAAATCTTTGACAATTATCAAAACTTTAACATCTGTAAAATCTCAACATTTGTGAATACTTTAACATTTGTTAAAGTTTCTATATTTGTGAAATATGACTGTTATTTAGAAGGCTATACTATATTTGGAAATCAGATTCAGATACTGCAATCAAATATCTATTCTCCTGATTCATGTTACTAATTTGGATCAACCATTATAATATATAAGCAGACATATTTGCCTATATTTAGTTTATATAGAATCTATATATATATTATAAAGTATAAATTGTAATATTTTACTCCAAACTTTTATAGAATATTTACCTATAATTAAGATTATAAAATATATGCTTATACTATAAGTATATATAGTATAGAGTAAGATATTTTATACTGAATATTTTCATAAATAAATTTACCTATATATACTATAGGATAAAGAATAAGAACTATATATATAACTATATAGTTGTTAGTAATCTATATATTTATTTTTAATAAATATATATTTAAAGATATTTATAAGAGTAAAAATCTACTAAAACAGTTTTATGACTAGATATATATATAGTAAAGATAGTAAGAAAATAAAAATAAAATATACTGTGATATATAGTATAAAATAAAAACAAGAATCAGAAGAATAGATATTTAATTATAGTACTTGAATCCAATTTTCTGATTTATTATAGTATAGAAATTATCTTTACTATAAATATTATACCTAAAATATTATCAGTGAAACTCTTATTACTTTTACAAAATTCAAATAGGATTTTACATGAGATTCTACCTGAGATATAGATGGGAATTTCATATGAAAAGACTTATTACTTAGCCATATATTTAGTAGCAGAATTAGTATACAAACTTGTATAAATATCTCTAGTATCTAGAGTGAATAAACCTTAGATCAAACCAGTTCAATTCAAAAAGTCTTCTTTACATATCCTTCCTCTCTATTTCAAAATCCTATCAACTTACCAAGTTCTGTATCTGCTATATTACAACTTAGTATCTATTAACTGGTAATTTAAGATGAATTCTTACTTTTAAGCTAAAAAACAAACAACTGCCAGACTACTGGACTACTGTACAGACTATTATATTGTATATAGTATTTGTCTGTACTATTTGCTGTTAATTGCTTGTTCTGGTTGTCAGTCTCATTTCTGTAAACTATTAGTATTAAACAATAGATACTCTGCAAAAGACTATATTATTAAGTTAATAGCTGAGTTACTTCTTAGTTTAAGAGACAACATTATAAGAATTAATTACCAAAATGTCAAACAAACCACTATACTGAATAGACTGCTGTATGGACCACCACTGTCATCTGATTTTGAAAAAAGATGAACAAACTGCTATATAGACCACTACTGCTACTTGATTTTGAAAAAAGATAAATAAACTACTATATAGACTGCTACTGCTATCTGATTTTTGAAGACATTATTTGTCTATACCATCTGCTATTAATTGCTTATTTTGGTTATTAGTTTTATTTTTGTGAACTATTAGTATTGAACAATAGACACTCTATAAAGAACCATATTGTTGAGTTAATAATCAGGTCACTCTTTAGTTTGAGAGATAATATTACAAGAATTAATCACCAAAATACCAAACAAACTACTATATAAAGGACTGTCATAGAGAAGTAAAAGATATTGTATATAAACTATTACCTAAGTTAATTATTTAAAGAATACTGTTTGTCATACAAATGCAAATAAACTATCACTCAAGTTAATTATTTGAAGAATGCTGTTTATCATATAAATACAAATGAATCATTATCTAAGTTAATTATTTAAAGAATACTATCTGTTATAAATAAACTACCTGTTTAATATATAAATAGACTGCTCTAAAAAATTAAAAGATGTTATATATGAATCTCCTAAGACAATATACAAATGGAATAGACTACTCTGGAGAACTGAAGATATCATTACCCTAACTTTGAAGATACTATCACCTGTCTGACTTTTGAAGATATTATATATAAACCACCTGAGTAAAGAATGCTATCATATGACTTTTGATGATATATAAATACCTCATGATATATAAACACCTCCTAACATATGAATGGACTGTTATGGAGAATTAAAGATATTATATATATATAAACCATCTAAGTGAAAAATACTATTATCTGACTTTTATAACATATGAATGCTATCTGATATACAAATACCTCCCAACATATAAATAGGCTGCCCCAGAGAATTAAAAAGATATTATATACAAACTGCCTAAGTAAAGAATACCACCTGACCTTTGAAGATATCATTATCTATCAAATGCTGTCACCCAATTTTTGAAGATACTGTCACCCAACTTTTATCTAAACCACCACCTGAATTAAGACTTTTGGGACCTCAAAAAATATTCTAACAACTACTTGGATATAATATTATAAACAAGTCCATATAGAGAGAACAAATGTATAAATATTATAATATAAGAATTTGAATAAATGTTTTTGTATCAAAAATAACCTATTCAGAGAGAAGATATTATATATAGTATAAAATAGAAACAAGAATCAGAGGAATAGACATTTGATTATAGTACCTGAATCTGATTTTCTGATTTATTATAGTGTAGAAATTATCTTTACTGTAGATACTATATCTAAAACATTATCAGTAAAACTCTTGTTACTTTCACAAAATTTAGATAGGATTTCATATAAGATTCTATCTGAGATATAGATAGGAATTTCACATAAAAAGACTTATTACTTAGCTACATATTTAGTAGCAGAATTAGTATACAAATTTATATAAATATCTCTAGTATCAAGAGTAAATAAATCTCAGATCAAACTAGTTCAATTCAAAAAGTCTTCTTTACATACTCTTTCTCTCTATTTCAAAATCCTATCAACTCACCAAGTTCTGCATCTACTATGTTATAATACAAATAAAGTCTGAAAAAGTAGAAAGTAAAGATAATATATATTTTAGATTAAAATTATATATTTTATTTATAGGAGTTTTAATAAGAAAAATAGAGAGAGAAGAAACTTATCAGAAAAGATCATCAAGATATACTTAAGTACAAAAGTGTAATTACAAAAATAGTCTCTTTTTTTTTTTTTTTTTTTTTTTTTTTT
>RBNI01002432.1:0-18528 GCA_003990745.1 Jimgerdemannia flammicorona | reverse complement strand
GACTGCAAGACAATTTAGTAGACTAGGTTAATGGGGGGATATTGTTCGGTGGGTGGTGGGAGAGGGTTTTGGCCTATATAGTCTAGGTTCCCTTCCAATAAAATCCGTAGGACTATGAGTCCATTAAAAAAAAAAAAAAAAAAAAAAAAAAAAAAGAGAAGTATTTAGAAGTTATGTTCAGATTATTCTTGTCTAAGTTTCTGAGATCTGGGAGAGAGAGTATTTATACTAATGGAGACTATCTAGACTATACTAAATATAAATATAATACTTAGTATCTTGCTGAGTCAAAATACAGTTATATAGTATAAGTGTAAACTGATATGTCAAGAGACTATCTGACTGCTGAGTTAGTATGTAGCTATGTTATACATATAAGGCTAATCTAACTATACTAATTACTGCTAAGCTATCTATAGATTTAGATACTGTCTAGGTAGTCTTTGATAATATCACCATTGATGACATTATCTCTAATAAAGTAGTCATCTAGGAAGAGTGGTTCTTAGATTACTTCTCTCTATTTGCTCAGATAATAATATATTAAAACTCTGTTACCATCCTACAGAATAGCATTATCTGTCTTGTATGCTAGATAAGAAGTTAGTAGATAAAAGAGAGGTATATTATCTTTGCTTTTATTGAATTTACTGTCTGCATATCTTCTGTAAGTTATGGTACTATGTATTACTGAGCTGTAGTAAGCTAATGGCTGTTCTTTATGTTATATGTACTCAGGTGGTGAAGTTGTTGATTCAATCTCAAGGATTGTCTAGAGGTACAGATTGTGTTCTCTGATCTCTTCATTATAGTTGAAGTAGTTGAGAGTGAATATAGATTAGTACTCATGCCAGTGGTCATTATTCCAATAGGTCTTATAGGTGGTTATGAACTATTGTAAGTTTATCAGCAAGGTTATTGGGGTGATCAGAGCTAGTAGAGATCCTTGGCTGAAGGTCATATTGGCATCAAAGGGATTATTATTTTCTGCTTTATCATTATTAAACTAAATTATATTATAGATGTCCTTTATGGTATATCCAACTTGGAGTATTTGCAGGATATAGTCATTGAGGTATGGGAAGGTTCTCTCTGTAGTTTAAATATACTTAATATATTTATAATTGAATTCTTATACCATATTGTCAATTTGGCCATAAGACAGAGTAGTAACTATTTCAGTAGTAGTAACTTGAAGATAGAGAATAAAGGTGCTATACTTATAAAAGAGTTCTCAGTGTTTATATAACAGTTCTAGTTTCTTTAAGAGGAAGTGGCTAAATCTGGAAGTTCTAGTTAGCCTAAAGTAGTTTAAAGAGATACTTAAAGGTTTAAGTATTCTTGAAGGATTTCTGGGAGAAAATATTCTGAGCTTTATACAGGCAGAGAACAAGGATATTTATACATAATCTGAAAGAAAGATCTGAAAGAATCTTGGAAAGAAAAAGAAATGCCAAGAAATAGGTTCTCAGTAAAGCTGACTAATACTATTCTACAATATTCCAAAAGGTTCTATGATTAGCTAAGACAAGATACTTGGTGTCAAGAAAAGACAAGAATGTTCTAGTGGTATCTGGGTACCAAGAGAAGGTTTCTAAGCAAGTAGAAGGTGGCAGAATATAGTAAAATATTCAAGAAATGATAAGAAAAGACTAACTAAAAGATACAAAAATATACTAAGACTAAATATGACTGTGAAATTATTACATCTCTCTCTCCTTAAGAACCAATATCCTCATTGAGTTCTTAGGTAATACAAGACTAGATATACTTAACCAAAATTTCTCAAACTTATATTGGTACATTGGCAGGGATTAGCCATCCTTATATAGAGCAGAGGGCCTATTACCAGACTAACCAACTGGGAGGAGTTTGAACTCAGCTAGTAGCTTCATTTTGGTAGACTTCTTATTTATTAAATATTCTGCTGGTTCTGGGGTCCTAAAGTAAACTTCTGATATATAAGGCACTGGTCTTTGCCATAGGTCATCAATAATCTAAGGAAGTCACTACAGAGATTGGATAATGCATTTTACCTTGAAGTCTTGAACTAGGTCTTGAGAGTTCTTGAGATTGACCAGTGGTTCTCAGGTAGTATCATATTTAGTGTAACCCATCCACTTGACTAGGTATTCAGAATGGCAGTAGTAGATTCATTTGTCAAGAATTTTCTCAGCTTCATACTTGATATAGTCTTCAAAATTACAGAGACAGAAAGCTTAGAAATTCAACCAAGGTAGTGCAGTGACTGGTTCCAGGTCTTGAGATGTGACACATAAAAGACTGGGTATACTCTTATGGTTTCAGATAGCTTGAGGTGGTAGGAGGATGCTGAGACTTGTTCAGTGATCTCAAAAGATCCAATATACTTAGATTGAAACTTGTTTGAAGAGTGGTTGACTTGAGATTATATCTTGAGATTCTTGGTAGATAGTAGGACTTGATCTTCAACAGTATAAGTAACATTATGACATTTCTTGTCAGCATACTTGGCTTGATACTATTGAGCCTTCTGAAGGTTCATGGTAGCAACCTTGAGTAGTTTATTCATTTTGTCTATAAAGTTCTTAGTGATTGGGACTTGTATTTGACTACTTTTCTTAAAAGAGAATAGACTTGCAGGAGTCTCAGAATCTTGACCATAGAGTAACCAGAAAGGGAAAAGACCAGTAGATGATTAGATGGTATTGTTATATATAAACTCCACATAAGTTAGGTAGTGGTCCCAATTATCTTACTTGTAAGAAATATAGTTTCTAAACATTTGTTCTAGGGTTCTGTTTATGTGCTCAGTTTGTCCATCAGTTTGGGGGTGAAAGGCAGTAGATATAGCCAATTGGGTTCCCAGGATCTTGAAGAGAGTTTGCCATAAGTGACTAGTGAACTTGAGGTCATGATTGCTAACAATTACTCATAGTAGACTATAGTGATAAAAGATGAACTTGAAGAAGATTCTTGCAATCTCAGGTGCAGTAGCATTGGTAGTAGTTGGTTCAGCAACCATGGTCTTAGCCGGACAGTCAATTAATATGATAATAGCATTAGTACCAGATTGAGTTCATAGTAGTTGAGTTACAAAGTCTATGGTAACTTGCTCAAATTTCTTGGTAGGAATTGACAGTAGTTGTAGCAAACCAGCTGGTACTTAGTTGGTAGATTTGTTGTACTGACATAGATTACAGCTGATAATATAGTTCTTGATTTTCTTGACCATGTTTGGCCAATAGTAGTGACATTGGATGTTTTTGACAGTTTTCTCAATTCCCAAGTGACCAACAAGAGGGGAGTTATGGTATTCTTGCAAAACCTTGTAGTATAGGTTTATATTTTCAGATAGGTAAACTTGATCTTGATAATAGATCAGGTTGTTCTCAACAGTATATGTATCCTTGAGCTTATTTAAGAAAACTCTAATGGCAACTATATCTTCTTTATAAGCTTGTCTGATTTGGTTTAGGAATTCTGATACCAAGGTAACTTATATAATTGTAGTGAGGTCTGGGCATCTTGATAAGACATCTGGTACTACAAGTATCTTGCCAGGCTTATAAATGATTGTCAGATTGAAGGTTTGAAGCTTGAGGCTCTACTTGGCTTATAGATGTGACAGAGTAGGTTGGGTGTTGATGTACTTGAGAGATTGATGATTAGTAATGATATCAAACTCAATACCTTCTAGATAGTATTGCCAGTGGTCTAGTACATATATTATTGCCAGTAGTTCTTTCTCATGAGTGGCTAACTTGTAGGACTCAAAAGTAATAAGATGATGTCTTTTGCCATCATCTTGTGACAGAACTACTCTAATGGCAAAATTTGATACATCAGTGGTAACTGTAAATTTTAGGCCTTGATCTGCATTATGCAGAACTAGAGCATGGGTCAGGCAGTTCTTGAGTTCTTGAAAGGCTTGTTGACAGAAGAGGTCCCAGGTGTAGCATAGTGGTCTAAGTGCAGGGCCTTTCTCATGAGATTAGTCAGTGGCTCAGCAATACTGGAGAAGTTTCTAACAAAGTGACAGTAATAGCCAGCTAGACCAAGGAAGGATCAGAGTTCTATGAGGTTTGATGGAATGGACCATTCTTCAATTGCTTCTATCTTATATAAGTCTACTTAAATTCCTTGTACAGAGACAATGTGGCCAAGATATTCAACTTGTTTCTTGAAGAATTCATACTTCTTGAGCTTAGCATAAAGCTTGTGTTTTTGTAGGATCTCTAGGACTATTCAAATGTGTTTGAGGTATTCTTCTTTAGTTGCACTAAAGATCAGGATATCATTAAGATATACTAACAGAAAAATAAATAGTTGGTCCTTGAATATTTTGTTCATCAGGGTCTAGAATGTGGCAGGTATATTGATGAGATCAAATACTAAGCCCAGGAATTCATAGAGTCCAAAGGGGGTCATGAATATAGTCTTGGGAATATCTTCTGGCTTGATTTGGATCTGGTGGTATCCTGATATAAGGACTAACTTGGTGAAGTACTTGGTATTTTTGAGAGCATTAAAGATTTGATCAATCAAGGGTAACAGATAGTAGTTCTTGACAGTGAGTTTATTAAGTATACAGTAGTCTATGTACATTTGCAGGGTATCATCTTTCTTCTTGATGAATAAGACTAGTGAGCTATAAAGAGATTTGCTTGGCTAGATAACTCCTTATGCAAGTAATTCTTCTAGTTCCTTCTTGACTATTTCAATTTCAAGTAGTAATATGCAGTATATGTGTTTCTTGAGTGGTATAGCTCCTGGGATCAGTTCAATTTCATGATCAACTTCTCATATAGGTGATAGATCAGGTAGCTTATCTAGAAAGACATCCTTGAATTCTTCTAGCAGTAGCTTGATGCTTTTATTAACTGATAGTCTCTTATCTTGTTTCTTGGGACAGACCATTATAATAAAGGCATACATTGCCTTCTTGAGTACTCTCTTATACTGTATAGCTGACAGTATTGCAATCTGGGTCTTGCTCATAGTCTTGTCTATCTTGATAGTGATGTTGGCTCCATCTTGAAGTAGAGTGACTTCATTCTTATATCAATCAATATCTGGGTTGTATTTTGTAAGTCAGGATTTTCCTAAGATTAGGTCATGATCTTCTAGTGGTACAACCTCAAAGTCTACTCATTCCCAATATTTCTGAATCTTGATAGATAGTTTGGCAGCAATTGACTCAATGGAGTGCAGAGTACTGTCCATAATAACTATATTATTATTCTTGGGTGCAGGCTTGGTAAGGATCTTGAGGCTTTTGATGAGGTTCTGATTGATAAAGTTCCCTGCAGCTCCATTGTCTATGAGTACTTGAACTTCTTTTCCTTTGACTAGGCCTTTGAAAATGAGCATAGCTTGAGCTCAATTTTCACTAAGACTTGCTGCTTGATTGGTACTACCAAAATCCTTTTAATCTTATTTAGTTTCAGGGAGTTCTTGGACTTCTTGTAAGAGGGTTGCTTTTTAGGGTAACTGTTACATAGTTCTGGAAGGGGTTTCTGGAAGTTCTGGATATTCTGGAAGACTGTTTTCTTATAATCAAGATCAATTTTGTATGGAGTATGTCCTCTACACTTATTGATTTCAAGATCAGGTTGACATCTCAACCAAAGTCCTTTTTCAGACTAGTTCTAGGTGTTCAGGATTTTCCGTATTTCAGGAAGTTCAAGAAACTAAGACCAGCTTAGTTGAATTGGCATATCGCTGCAGACAATACCCAATTAGGAAATTTCATGATAGGGTTAGGAGTGGGACCTAACAGGGAGCAGATTTACTTAAGAGTGGTTTGTGGGTTATTAAATAGGTTTATTTGCTATTCATGATATTGCTATACTAGGAGTAGTTGTGTGAAGGGATATTGTGGGGAAGTGCTCAGGAGTTGTGTTCAGATTGTTCAGGTCTGAGATTCTGAGGTCTGGGGGAGGGGGTATTTATACTAGTGAGGGGCTATCTGGACTATGCTAGATATGGATGTAGTACTAAGTGCTTTTGCTGAGTCAGAATACAGTCACATAGTACAAGGGTGATCTGATATGTCAAGAGATCGTCTGACTGCTGAGTCAGTTCACAGTTATGTTGTACAAAGCTAATCTAACTATACTATGACTGCTAAGCTATTTATAGTTTTTAGGTACTGTCTGGATAGTCTTCAATGATATCACCATCAATGACATCATCTCTGATGAAGTAGTCATCTAGGAAGAGTGGTTCGCAGATTACTTCTCCTTATTGGCTGAGGTAGTAATATATTGGGACTTCATCACTATCCCACAGGATAGCATCATCTGTCTCATATGCTGGATAAGGTGTTGGGGGGCGAAGAAGTGGTACATCATCTTCGTTTTCTTTAGATTCGCTGTCTGCATACCTTCTGTAGGTTACAGTACTATAAGTTGTGGGATTGTAGTATGCTGGTGGCTGTAGTTCATATCGCTCATACTTGGGTGGTGGGGTGGTTGGTTTGGTCTCAAGGGTTGTCTGAAGGTACAGGTTGTGTTCTCTGATCTCTTCATTGTAGTTGAAGTAATCGGGAGTGAATGCAGGTTAGTATTCATACCAGTGGTCATTGTCCCAATAAGTCTCGTAGGTAGTTATGAACTATTGTAAGTTCATCAGTAAAGTTGGTAGTGTGATCAGGGTTGGTAGAGATCCTTGGCTTGGGGTCATATTGGCATCAGAGGGATCATTGTCTTCTGCTTCATCTTCATCAAAGTAGATTATATTGTAGATGTCCTTCATGGCATATTCAACTTAGGGCATTTGCAGGATGTGGTCGTCAGGGTGCAGGAAGGTTCTGTTGGTAGTCTGAATGTATTCGAGATACTTGTGGTTGAGTTCTTGTATCATGTTATCGATTTGGCCATAGGATAGGGTAGCAACTATTTCGCTAGTAGTAACTCAGAGACAGGGAATAAAGGTGCTATACTCATAGAAGAGTTCTTGGTGTTTGCAGGTGATGAGCTTCTGGTGTTGAGACATCTGAGTAATGTCTGTATTATGGTGGTATTTGACTATGTCTTCCAGGAGGCAGCTGATCTGGTAGTAGCTTGAGATTTGTCCAATCTAGTAGACCTCGTTAAGCATATTCAGGGTGTTCCATTGGGCTTCCACGAAGTAGAGGGGTGCTAGGCTATGGATATTCATGAGGGGCAGAGGGGGTGTGGCTTGGTTGATAATGGCATTCCAAATGTCAGCGTGGATACAGTTGTAGATCTCGGTGATCATATTTGTGTGTTTGAAAGTTGTAGTTGTTATTTATTTTGGTTCTGCTTCAATGTGTCTCAGGGCTCGGTATATATGTATTTGTTCTTGATTGGTAAGATTCTGTTTATATGAGTCTTATATTCTATGACTTTGTATTGACTCAGCTTTGTATGCTGTGACTTCTGTTTGACTCAGCTTTATGATCACACAGGTGATTTCCAGATTTGTTCAGAGGTCATGTGTGATTTCAGTGGCTTGGAGGTTGTGCACTTACAACTCTCCCCTTCTTAGCTTTTGACATCCTAGTCAGGGCCTTCTAATTTTGTTCTAGTGTTGTTACACTGTTTGGGAGGTCAAAAGTCTGGTAAAGTCCATTTTTTCAGAAAGTGGCATACTCATAGTACAGTTGCCTAATGCATTGGATTCACACATTAAAGGGTCATATATTCAATGTCATGTGTCGGAAGTGATTCTGATGTCATTCACTACTGGAGAATTTCCTTTAAGGAATCTTCTTAAATGTCTATACCTCATTTCTCACCAGTGGTATGGGGAGAATAGGCTGGCTTTCAGTTTTGCTATTTTTCTAGAGGATTGGTATTCTTGACTTGCTGAGTTCTTGATTTTTGTTTGTGATAATTATAGTATTCGGGAGGGTATAATATATAGTATGAACTAATAGGTGCAGGAGTATTCAGATTTTAGTTGTTCAAGGAATTGTATTTCTGAACTAAGTTGGTAGCATTCTAGAGATTGGTCTTGGATTCCCATGTTGCATCATAGATCAGATAACCTTTCCATTTAATGAGATACTCAGGGTGGTTCTTGTGGCCATATCTATTGAGGATTTGTTCAACTTTGTATTCTTCCTGATCATTAATAATAACAGGTGCAGGTGGTTTTATAGTTCGGTTCGGGAATAGTTCATCATCATTGTCATTGTATTGCTTGAGACATTGGATATTGAAGACTGGGTGAATCTTAATGGTATCTGGTAGTACCAATTTGTAGGAGGTTGGAGAGACTTCAAATGGTCCAATGAACTTGCTGTTCAGCTTTGTAGATGGTCTGTACTTGAGGTTGTCAACTCAGTATCCTCAGATGTCTAATAGAACTTTTTCTCCAATATCAAAGGTTTCTTCTCAGCAATATTGATTAACATACTGTGACTGTTGTTCTTGAGCTTGCGATAAATTCTCAATTGTGATCTGGCTTAGATTATGCATTCAGAGTAAGAATTCTTCAATAGCTTCGACTGTAGAGAGTTCTTCAGTGGTTTGGATGAGTGTCAGAGGAGTGTTTGGGTTTTGTTCAGTGTTGGTGAAAAATGGGATCATTCCAAGAGAGGCTTGCTTACTGTTGTTATAGGCAAACTCAACTGCAGTGAGGTATTCATACTAATCATCTTGTCTGTAGGAAACATAGTTTCTTAGCATTTGTTCCAGAGTTTGGTTCATTCTTTCAGTTTGGCCATCAGTTTCGGGGTGAAAGGTTGTAGATAGTGCAAGTTTCGTTCCAAGGTGCACATGGAGGGCTTTCCAAAAATGGCTGGTGAATTTCGGATCTCAGTTACTAACAATGATCTTAGAAAGACCATGATAGTGGAAGATATTGTCAAACAAGAGTGTGGCTATGTCTGGTGCTATTGCAGTGATGGTAGTTGGTACAAAGTGAGCTTGTTTACTGAGATAGTCCACAAAGACAACAATTGCATCTTTCCCATTCTTGGTTCGGGGTAGTTATATAATGAAATTGATAGAGACTTATTCCCAATTAGTGAATGGTACTAGGATAGGGTGGAGTAGACCAGGTTTTGCTAGTGTTGAGGACTTGTTCCATTGGCAGGCATCACAGGAAGTGATGTAGGTTTTGAGCTGATCTGCCATGCAGGACCAATAGAAGTTTTGGGAGATAACTTTGTAGCATTTATCAAATCCTAAATATCCAGCTGTAGGGACATCATGATATTCAAATAGGATAGTCTTTCAGAGGTCTTGGTTGTTTGGAACATACAATCTGTCCTTGTAGTAGATAGCATTGTCCCTAAGTTAGTATTAGTTATACTGGATATACTTGTCAGCATCATCACTGTTTATGATTTCTCAGAGTGCTTGAGCTTCCTTATCATCAGTACATGCTGTGATAATTTGTTCCATGATGGAGTTTGTAACTACAGTGAGAGTTGGGATAACTTCTTCAATAGGTGGTCTGGAGATTGCATCGGCAATAATGTTTTCCTTACCAGGGTGATACTGGATTTCATAGTCAAAGTTGGTAAGGACTTTCATCTATCTGGCTTGTTTTCGAGAAAGGGTAGCCTGGGTTTTGATGTTGACTAATGACTTGTGGTCAGTCAATACAGTAAAGTGTACTCCTTTTAGGTATGGTCACTATTTGATCAGAGTGTCTATGATGGCTAATATTTCCTTCTCATGAGTTGCATAGTTGATTTCGGCATCATTGAACTTGTGGGAGTGATAGGCCACAGAGTGTCCTTCTTGCATGAGTACTGCTCCAAGAGCTAGGTCAGAGGCATCAGTGGTAACTTCATATGGTAGGGCAGGATTTGCCACTTGAAGTACTGGAGTGGTTATCAAAGTATCCTTCAGTACTTGGAAGGCAGTATCTTGTTTGGGTCCCCAATTTGTAAGATTGTTGAAGTCTTTCTCTTATTTCATAGTCCAGAGTTATTCTTCTTTCTTGCTGTGCTTGGTCATTTGGGTAAGGGCAGTGGCGATTTTGGTGAAGTTGGCAACAAATCATCTGTAATAGTTTGCTAATCCCAGGAATAACTGGAGATCTTTCAGCTTCTTGGGTCTGGGCCAATCTTTGATTGTAGAGATTTTGCTGGGGTCCACTTTGATTCCATTTAGTGTAATGATGTATCCAAGGAACTGAATTTCTTTCAGGAGGAATTCACACTTGCTGAGTTTTGCAAAGAGTCTGTTTTCTTGGAGTTTCAGTAGTACTAGTTCAAGGTGTTCGAGATATTCCTCCAGGGTTTTGCTGAAGACTAGGATGTCATCAATATAAACAACAATGAATTTGTCCAGATATGGATGCAGAATAGTATTCATCAGTATCTGGAAGGTTACAGGAGCATTAGTTAAGCCAAAGGGCATAACCAGGAATTCGAAATGTCCATAGCGGGTTCAGAAGGCTATCTTATAGATATCTTCTTCTTTCATAGTAATTTGCCAGTAACTATTTTATAGGTCAAAAGAGCTTATGAATTGTGGGTTGGTAAGCCTATCAAATATTTCATCAATTCTGGGTAGTGGACAACAGTTCTTGATGGTCTGTTCATTGAGGTCACAATAATCAATGCATATTCGCAGATCTCCTCCTTTCTTTATAACAAAGAGGACTGGTACACCATAAGGTGATATACTGGGTCTGATGAATCCTTATTCCAGGAGTTTGTCAATTTCTTTCTTGAGTATATCGATTTCTCTCAGAGACATGTGGTAGATTGACTTGAAGGCTGGCTTGGTATCTGGAATAGTCTTGATGGCATGGTCTACTGCTCGTTTAGGAGGTAGGCCTTTTGGGAGTTTCTTCAGGAATATGTCTCGAAATTTCTGAAGTAGTGATCTGATACAGCTGTCAACTTTGGAAAAGTCTTCTTCAGAGTTCTCGGGTTCTCCTTTGGGTGGATGGATGGAGATAGCAAAGAGAGGGCATTTCTTGGCCAATTTCTTAAGTTGTAGCTTATTGATGTGGGTGATCTTTGATCCAGGGTCACTAAAGTTGAGTGGGTCCTTTTTGCCTTGCAGTTTGAAGTTGTGGTGTCCTTTCTTGATAGTCAAAGAATGGTTTACCCAATTGATTATAGGGTTCTCTTGTTTCAACCATAGAGTTCCAAGGATGATTTTGTTGTCAGGGAGTGGTACGATCTGGAGGGTAACATGTACTCGATAGTCACTGATTCAGAAGGGTAGATTGCAGACTTCCTTGCTAATGACATGTGAGGTTCCATCAGCTGTAGCAACTGCTTGAGTTTGTTGTACTGGAGAGGTGAAGACCTTGAGTCTGTTGGCTGTTTCTTCATTGATGAAGTTGCCTGAGGCACCACTGTCTATCATGATCTTGACAGGTGCTTGGTTGACAAAAGCTTTAAGTGTAAGCAGTTTGTCTGATCCAATGGTGGTAATTTCAGTTGTAGGAGCTTTCCTTCTGTTGGTTCTTCTTTGAGCCAGTTCATTGATACAAGAGAAGCAATCATCAATTATTCGGGAAGAGTACATTCCAATGTCATGGGGGCATCAGCCACTTGGTACATATCCATCTTCGATTTTCTTGTAGAATTGTTCTTCTTTGTTCATGGTTGATTGGGCTGGGGCCTTGTTTGATGAACCAAATCCTTTGGATCCTCAGATGGTGGGCAGTAGTTCAGGGACTTCCTTGACTGTCAGGTTTGACTTGATTTTTTCAAATAGGATCTGGACAATGCAGAAGCCTATAGGGATTTTGAAGGGTGTCCAACTGTGGTTTCGGATGAGAACAATAATTTCACCTGTATAATCTTTGTCAATAACTCCTCTTTCTACTAAGAGTCCTTTCAATGCTAGGCTGTTGCAACAGCATATTCTTCCAATATGTCCTTCAGGAATTTGGATACTGATTCCTGTGTAGACTTACTTGACTTCTTGGTTAGAGACTGTAGCTTCTTCAGCTGCATACAGGTCATATCCAGCTGCTTTTTGACTTCCTTTGGTTGGGGCCTTAGCAGTTTGTCTTAACTTGACAAAGTCTAGTGTTCTGGTGGTCAGATTGTTGAGGTGGTGCAGAGTGGTAACAGTTGCTCATGTTGCTGTTCAGGGTTTTTGGTTAGGGCAGACACTGGCTATGTGTCCTGTCTTTCGGCAATAGAAGTATGCTCTGCTTCTTCTAAGTTCATTCCTTTCACCTTCAGTGAGTTTCTTGAAGGTACTTGGCTGGGTGGGTTTATGATTTCTGGGTATCCATGAAGTGGATGTTGAGGGAGCTCGAGATGCTTCATGCTTGGGTTTTTCTTTCTTGATCCAAGTCTTTTCCTTGTTGTTGAATTGTTTTCAGGGCAGAATGGGTCCAGCTGTTAGGATCTGCTTGACCATAGTCTTGATTCTTGCCAGGCACCATTGTTGGTGGTCACAACCAACTGGGCATCCTTGTTCTCGGATTTTCCTAGTAAGCCATTCAGGCAGGGCATTGAATAGATGATCTGCTCTTGTACCATTTCATGCTTCATCATTGGCAATATATCCTAGGCCAACAATGTTCAGGAGTGACTCAAGTTTTGTACAGAAGGTTTCGAATTCCTCCTTGCTATATATATCAAATTTAAGATTGCAGAGTTTTACTTGAGATTCAGTGATCATGGTTTCACTGCAATATTGAGCAATCATGAGTTGTTTAAGTCCAGGGGCTACAGGATAGGCTCCATATCCTGGGGCATTATTTGCTGCATTCTGAGCAACTACTGCAGGTCAGGTGTCCCATGTGAGGGGTTTTTCAGGAAGGGTTTGCCACCATTCTTCAGCAGGTCCTTGGAAGAATGTAACAACTTGGTGGACATAGGCTGTAGTGGTAGCAAAGAGTTGTTCCAGAGTGTGGTCTTGATTGTTTGTCAGAACATAATCAGTGACTCATTCATTGGTCCATTGATTGGCTTTGAAGTTGGTGTCAACTATACTAATGAAGCTTTGAACTTCTTGTGCAGTACCATTGAAGGTAGGTAGACTCAGATTTTTTGTAGGTCAGGTCTGTTTGACTAAGGCAGTAATGGTTGCTATCATTATGGCTACCTGGGCTGTGAGGTCTAGAATCGGTTGGTTTACCATATTGTTTACTGGAGGCAGTTGGACTACTAGTAGTAGTATTACTGGTACTACTTAAGGTACTGGTGCAGAGTGTGATGGGATTCTTTGGGTCTATGTAAGTTGCTGGAGCAATAGTTGTAGGTCTGGAGTAAGGGCTTGATAGATAGCTGTGTATTGCTGTATAGGTGTATTCTGTCCTGATGGAGATGTGCTTCCTTCAGTAGTGTATCTGGAATCGAATTCACTGAGATACTCCTCCTCTTCTTCAGTTTGGTCCCCATGTAATTGGGTTTGCTCAGCATCAAAGTAGACAGAATCAGTTGTATATGGACTCAATTCAAAGTCAAGTTCTGGTTCGGTATTGGTTTCGGATTCAGGTAGGGCTGTAGCAGAGCCTGCTTCAGGTTCGGGATCAGGTAGTTGATGAAGGGTTTCTCTTGCTTCTTCTTTAAGAATATGGCAGGCCTTGCTGTTCTGGAATCAGTAGTATAACGTGGTCTTGGTCCTGGTTTGGTGAAAGTCGGTAGAGTTGAGCCACTTGGCTATAGAGGCTTGGGCTTTGTGAAGAACTAAGGCTAGAAAGACTGCTACTGGTTGTCCAAGGTCACTCAGATTTATAGAGCTGACAAAACTCTTGTTGAGAAGAGTAAAGAAGGCTTCTATAAGACCTTCTTCATCCTGACTTGCTGGGTGTAGTGTAAGGAGTTCAGTGAATAGAGTTTCACCTATTTGCTGATTTAATCAGAGTACTTCTTTCTTTAAATGAAGTTTGTCCCACTTGTTGTAGGTGTGGAGGTCAAATTGTCCTTATACATCAGATTCAATTCTCTCCAGATTGTCAGATGGTTTAGAATAAATTCCAGTTCAGAGGTTGGGCTTTATACCAACTTGTAGGAATTTGCAGAAGAGTTTATAGTGGGGTGAGGAAGCGTCTTGAAGTGGAATTGGATTGTAAACTGCTGCTACCAAGTTGTAAGAGGGTTGCTTTTTAGGGTAACTGTTATGTAGTTCTAGAAGGGTTTTCTGGAAGTTCTGGATATTCTGGAAGACCGTTTTCTTATGGTCAAGATTAATTTCATATGGAGTATGTCCTCTATGCTTATTGATTTCAAGATCAGATTGACATCTCAACCAAAGTCCTTTTTTGGACTAGTTCTGGGTGTTCAGGATTTTCCGTATTTCAGGAAGTTCAAGAAACTAAGACCAGCTTAGTTGAATTGGCGTATCACTGCAGACAATACCCAATTAGGAAATTTCATGACAGGGTTAGGAGTGGGACCTAACAGAGAGTAGATTTACTTAAGAGTAGTTTGTGGGTTATTAAATAGGTTTATTTGCTATTCATGATATTGCTATACTAGGAGTAGTTGTGTAAAGGAATATTGTGGGGAAGTGCTCAGGAGTTGTATTCAGATTGTTCAGATCTGAGATTCTGAGGTCTGGGGGAGGGGGTATTTATACTAGTGAGGGGCTATCTGGACTATACTAGATATGGATGTAGCACTAAGTGCTTTTGCTGAGTTGGAATGCAGTCAAGTAGTACAAGAGTGATCTGATATGTCAAGAGATCATCTGACTGCTGAGTCAGTTCACAGTTATGTCATACAAAACTAATCTAACTATACTATAACTGCTAAGCTATTTATAGTTTTTAGGCACTATCTAGATAGTCTTCAATGATATCACCATCAATGATATCATCTCTGATGAAGTAGTCATCTAGGAAGAGTGGTTTGTGGATTACTTCTCCTTGTTAGCTGAGGTAGTAATACATTGAGACTTCATCACCATCCCACAGAATAGCATCATCTGTCTTGTATGCTGGATAAGGTATTGGGGGGTGAAGAAGTAGTGCATCATCTTCGTTTTCATTGGATTTGCTGTCTGTATACCTTCTGTAGGTTACAGCACTATGAGTCACAGGATTGTAGTATGCTGGTGACTGTGGTTCATGTCACTTATACTCAGATGGTGGGGTGGTTGGTTCAGTCTCGAGGGTTGTCTGAAGGTACAGGTTGTGTTCTCCAGTCTCTTCATTGTAGTTGAAGTAATCAGGAGTGAATGCGGGTTGGTATTCATGCCAGTAGTCATTGTCCCAATAAGTCTCATAGGTAGTTATAAACTGTTGTAAGTTTATTAATAAAGTTGGCAGTGTGATCAGGGTTGATAGAGATCCTTAGCTTGGGGTCATGTCGGTGTCAGAGGGATCATTGTCTTCTACTTTGTCTTCATCAAAGTGGATTATATTATAGATATCCTTCATGGCATATCCAACTTGGGGCATTTGCAGGATGTAGTCATCAGGGTGCAGGAAGGTTCTGTTGGTAGTCTGAATGTATTCGAGATACTTGTGGTTGAGTTCTTGTATCATGTCATTGATTTGGCCATAGGACAGAGTAGCAACCATTTCGCTGGTAGTAACTCAGAGGTGGGGAATATAGGTGCTGTACTCATAGAAGAGTTCTCAGTGTTTGCAGGTGATGAGCTTCTGGTGTTGAGACATCTGGGTAATGTCTGTATCATGGTGGTGTTTGACTATGTCTTCCAGGAGGTGGCCGATCTGGTAGTAGCTTGAGATTTGTCCAATCTGGTGGGCCTCATTAAGCATGTTCAGGGCGTTCCATCGGACTTCCACAAAGTAGAGGGGTGCTAGGCTATAGATATTCATAAGGGGCAGAGGGGGTGTGGCTTGGTTGACAATGGCATTCCAAATGTCAGTTCAGATATGGTTGTAGATCTTGGTGGTCATGTTTGTGTATTTGAAAGTTGTGGTTGTTATTTGTTTTGGTTCTGCTTCGATGCATCTCAGGGCTCGGTATATATGTATTTGTTCTTGATTGGTAAGATTCTGTTTGTGTGAATCTTGTATTCTGTGACTTTGTATTGACTCAGCTTTGTGTGCTGTGACTTCTGTTTGACTCAGCTTCATGATCATGCAGGTGATTTCCAGATTTGTTCAGAGGTCACGTGTGATTTCAGTGGCTTGGAGGTTGTGCACTTACACTTCTGTAATCTTGAGTTGACTGGCTTTTTCTAGGATCATTTGCATAACTCAGTCTCCTTCCTTGACTGTGTAGTCTTGATCCTTCTGATTGATAAGTAGAACTTGAACTTGTCCTCAAAAGTCTGGATCAATAATACTAGTGCCTATATCTAAATAATATTTGACACTGAGTCCTGATTGTGATGCAATTCTGACATAATGTCCTTCAGGACATTGAACTGCAATTCCAGTAGGCACTAGAGTTTGGCCCTTGGCTGGAATAGTAACTTGTTTGACTGAGTGTAGATCAAGACCAATAGCTTCTTCTATTTGATATTGAGGGGTCTGAGCCTTCAGATTAAGCTTCTTAACCTTGAGCTCAGGTTGACTAGTGGTGGGGTTGACAGATGTATTCTTGGACAACACAGTGACTGATCTTGAGGGTTCACTATTCTTCCTAGGACATTTGGTTGTAATATCAATAGGAGAAATAAGCTCCAGATTTCTTCAGGCAGTTCTTTTCTTCAGGGGTAAGCTTGGTGTTCTTTTTTTTCATAGTATCTAGGTCTATTGGTGCTGGGCCAACTGTCCTTGGTTGGTTCTCATGGCAGTTCTTGAAGTAGTTCTTCTTGCAGTATTCTAGTTTGAAGTAGTTATCAAAGATAATAACATCAAATCTATTGGCAATTCTCATGGCTTTATCAAGATTTTTTGGCTCTTCTAGCTTGACCTTGACTTGTGTGTTTCCCTTCAGGCCTCAGATATAGCAGTCTATCTTTTTGTCCTCAGATATTACTAGTAGCTTGAGTAGGATTGATAGAAATTGTGTATTATAGCTTTGCATAGACTTGAGTTGCTTGATGTTTACTAGCTTGTCCTTGGCTAGCTTGGTGGTATTAGCAGGCTTGAACTACTTGTGAAGAGCTCTCTTGAAAGCTTCCCAATCTCTGATTTATACATATAAGTGTATAGAGATAACTATGATATGATTGCACTATCAGATGACTGTATTTCCTCAGAGGAGTGTGGCAGTAAATTGGACTTGTATATCATCTTTCATTCTTGTGAGCTCGAAGTATTGGTCAAACTGGAAGGTCTATGTATCTGTAGATAGTCCTCCTTGATGGCTGTTGAAAATATCTGACTTGAGTGGCTTGAAACTAACTAGTACTATAGCAGAATGTAATGTACTTACATTTTGTATTTTCTACTATTCTAGTTGTACTTGAAGTTCTTGGATTTGGTGGGTCATAGCATTGATCATATCCTCTATACTGAGTTGCTGTCCTTCTGCTTCTTCTGTAGCATAGGGGTCTGACTGGTAGACTGTTCATATGACTATTTGTGACTAGTTTCTGAATTTGTGTGAGATTTCTTAATAAGACAAGATGTAACAACACCACTACTACCAAGTGTAACAGTTCTAGTTTCTTTAAGAGAAAGCAGCTAAATCTGAAAGTTCTAGTTGGTCTAAAGTAGCTCAAAGAGATACTTAAAGATTTAAGTATTCTTGAAGGATTTCTGAGAGAAAATATTCTGAGTTTTATTCAGGTAGAGAACAAGGATATTTATACATGATCTGAAAGAAAGATCTGGAAGGATCTTGGAAAGAAAGAGAAATGCCAAGAAATAGGTTCTTGGCAAAGCTGACTAATACTATTCTACAATGTTCTAAAAGGTTCTATGACTAGCTAAGACAAGATACTTAGTGCCAAGAAAAGACAAAAATGTTCTAGTAGTGTCTGGGCACTAAGAGAAGGTTTCTAAGTAAGTAGAAGGTAGCAGAACATAGTAGAATGTTCAAGAAATGATAAGAAAAAACTAACTAAAAGATGCAAAAATGTACTAAGACTAAATATGACTGTGAAATTGTTATAGTTTGTATATAATGAGTTTCTAGTATTGAGATATCTGGATAATATCTGTATCATAGTAGTGTTTGATCATATTTTTTAGGAGATAGCTGATCTGGTAGTAGCTTGAGATTTGTCTGATTCAGTAGACTTTACTGAGTATATTTAGAGTATTTCATTAAGCTTCTATAAAGTAGAGAGGTACCAGGCTATGGATATTTATGAGAAGTAAAAAAGATGTGGCTTAGTTGATAATGATATTTCAAATATCAGCATAGATGTAGTTATAGATCTTAGTAGTCATGTTTATATATATTTAAGAGTTATAGTTGTTTTTTTAGTTTGTTGTAGTTCTCCATTTTTATATATCTGAGTACTCAGTATATATTGTGGCGTTCGATTTGTATAACTGAAGGTTCAAACACTGCTCAATGGTGCCACTTGTGTGAAGCGCGCGATGTATAACTGAAGACGTTGGTGACGTTCGCGGTTCGGGTATGTCGATGGTCACGTGATCGGGTCGTTCGGTTCGTGCGGTATAATTGATAATAGCGGGACTTTGATTGTTCAACGGTGGTGGCTCAGGACGTTGATAAGGGCGGCGATTATGCTGGCTAAGTTTCCTGGCGGCGATTAACTTGGCGGCAAACTCGGCGACGGTCTTGACTTTAAACGGTCAATTAAAGCG
>RBNI01002431.1:0-18529 GCA_003990745.1 Jimgerdemannia flammicorona | reverse complement strand
TCAGTCAGACAGTTTTACAGAGAAAACACACTGCCTCCAAGAGAACGGAATTCCGAGAACAAAATAACTAGAGCAACGGATCGCTCGAGGTTTGAGTTAAAGAATTTCTCTTGCCACGGAAAGAAAGGAAACGTTACCCGACCGCCGACCGCCGCCATTCGACCGCCATTCAAGACCACGACCGCCGCGCATTCGACCGCCATTCAAGATTCAAGACCCAAAAAACCCAGCCAAGGAACCCAAGAAACAAGACCAGGATACAAGACCGACACCCAGAACGACCGCCATTCCGTCGCCATTCCACACGTCCCCAAGTTAAACAAGTAACCGAACGTACGACCGCCGTCTTCCGTTTTCCCGTCCTACTGCGCCACGTACCGCTTTAATTGACCGTTTAAAGTCAAGACCGTCGCCGAGTTTGCCGCCAAGTTAATCGCCGCCAGGAAACTTAGCCAGCATAATCGCCGCCCTCATTAACGTCCTGAGCCAACGTCGAACGATCTCTCGATATTACCGCACGAATCGAACGACCTGTCACGTGACCATCGACCCGCAAACGTCACCAACGCCTTCAGTTATACATCGCACGCTTCACACAAGTGGCACCATTGAGCAGTGTTTGAACCTTTAGTTATACAAATCGAACGCCACAATATATCACTACTTATAATTAGCGAGATATCAAATCAGATTTATTAATCTGTATCCTAATATAATAATTTTATAGTTATATTTTAGTTTTAGTACTTTTTTACATCTTTTTGTTAGTATTTTCTTATCTTTTCTTATATATTCTAATATGTTCTAGTACTCTCTAAATGTTTAGAAATCTTCGCTTAATACTAAGACATTGCTAAAACTTTCTTATCTTTTCTCAATACTAAGTATCTTATCTTAGCTAGTCATAGAACCTTTTGGAACATTGTAGAATTCTATTAGTCATCTTTGCTAAGAACCTATTTCTTGGCTTTTCTCTTCTTTTTTAAGGTTTTTCTGGATCTTCTTTCAGATTCTATATAAATATCCTAATTCCCTACTTGAATAAAGTGTAGAATATTTTCTTCCCGAATTTCTTTGAGAATACTTGAATCTACAAGTATCTCTTTGATCTACTTTAGGCCCACCAGAATTACTAGTTTTAGCTACTTTCTCTTAAAGAAACTAGAATAATTATACTTAATAGCAGTGGTATCATTATATCTTACCTTATTAAGAAATCTTACACAAATTTGGAAACTAGACACAACTAGTTATATAAGTCCAAAATGAGCTATAAAGAATCAGTCTACTACTCAGACCTCTCTGCTATAGAAGAAGTAGATAGTGCTGAACCACAAGTCAATCTAGAGAATATAATTACCACTATAACTTATCAGATCTGACAACTTTAAGTACAACTAGAATATCAGAAGACCAGAAATATAGCTACATCACATCTTTCTGCTGTACTAGTTAGTTTTAAGTCACTTAAGCCAGATACCTTTAATGGTCACTGAGGAGTTCTAACTATAGATATATAGACCTTTCAATTGGACTAATACTTTGAACTCATAAGAATGAAAGAAGATATATAAGTTCAATTTGCCACCATACTCTTCTGAGGAAATATAGTTATCTGGTGGCATAATTATATTATGACTACTTCTATATACTCAAATATAAGAATTCAAGACTGGAAATCTTTCAAAGAGGCCCTCTACTAGTAGTTCAAGTCTGTTAATACTACTAAGCTAGTCTGAGATAAGCTAGCAAATATCAAGAAACTCAAGTTACAATGCATAATTTCTGTTAATTCTACTTGAACTATCAGTGATATCTGAAGATAAAAAGATAGACCACTATATCTGAGGTCTAAAAGAAAATATATAAGTTAAGATTGAGCTAGAAGAGCTATAAACTCTAAATAAAACTATGAGAATTACCAATAGGTTTTATGTTATCACCTTTAACAACTACTTCAAACTAGAATACTATAAAAAGAACTACTTTAAGAACTATCATAAGAACAAACTCAAAGTAGTTAGCCTAGCATCAATAGATCTAGATACTATAAACAAGAAAAATAAAAACTTACCCCAGAAGAAAAAGACTATCAAAAGAAATCTAAAGCTTATTAATTCTGCTATCAAATAGAATACATTACAACCAAATGTCCTAAGAAGACCAGTGAACTTTCAAAACTAGTCACCATATTGTCTAAAGATATACCTGTCAATTTCACCATCTGTCAATCTGAACTCAAGACCAAGAAGCTTTATCTGAAGGTCCAGATTCCTCAATATCAATTTGAAAAAGCTATTGGTCTTGACCTACACTCTGTCAAACAAGTTACTTTTTCAGTCAAAGGTCAAATTCTAGTATCTACTGGAATTACAGTCCAATTTTCTGAAGAATATTATGCCAGAATTATACTGTGATCAGAACTCAGTATCAAATATCACTTAGATGTTAGTGCTGATATCATTGATCCAGACTATTAAGGATAAATTCAAGTCTTACTTATCAACTAGAAGGATCAAGACTATATAGTTAAGGAAGAAGACCAAGTCATATAAATGATTATAAAAAAAACCAGTTAACTCAAGATTATAGAAGTTCAAGAACTATCTGAAACTAAGCAAGATGAAAAAGATTTTAATAGTACTGATCAAGCAGTAAATCTCACTAAAAATCAAGCTCAAGAAATATTCATTTTCAAAGATCTAGTCAAAGAAAAAGAAGTTTAGGTACTTATAGATATTAGAGCTATAGAAAACATCATTAACCAGAATCTCATCAATAATCTCAAGATTCTTATCAAGCCTATACTCAAGAATGATAGTATAGTTACTATAGATGGTATACTATATCTTATTGAGTCAATTGCTACCAAACTACCAATCAAGATTCAGAAATATTGGAAATAAGTAGACTTTAAGATTATATCACTAAGAGATCATAATTTATTCTTAGAAAAACTCTGACCATGAAACACAATCTGAATATTAATTAGTATAAAAATGAAGTTACTCTACTTTAAGAAGTCAATATCACTATCAAGACAGACAAGTTTGTGAATAAGACCCTAGTTGCAATATTGTCAGTAATATAGTATAAGAAACCACTCAAGAAGATAGTATATATCTTTGTTATAATAGTCCAATATAAGAAATAAGACAAGAAGTTATCAATCAATAAAAGCATTAAGTTATTGCTTGAAGAATTTAAGAATGTCTTCTCAGACAAGCTATCTGGTCTATTATCTATATAAGAAGTTGATCATACAATCAAACTAACTCTAAGAGCTATACAATCTATGAAATATATATACTATATATTATCTCTCAAAATTGAATTAGTTAAAAAAGAACTAGAAAAACTATTTATACAAGGAGCTATTTAACCAAATAAGTCCCCCTATGACTCACTAGTTCTATTTGTCAAGAAGAAGTATAGTACCATATAAATATATATAAACTACTATATACTCAATAAGCTTATATTTAAGAACTAATATCTGTTATCCTTAATTAATTAAATGATTAATGCTCTCAAGAATGCTAAGTACTTCACTAAGTTAGACCTTATTTCAGATTACTACTAAATCTGAAATAAGTCAGAAGATATTTCCAAGATTATATTTATGACTCTCTTTAATTTGGTCTTATTAATATACCTACTATATTTTAGACCCTTATAAACAAGATATTCAAGAACTAATTATTCATCTTCTTATTGGTATATCTTGATGATTTTCTGATCTTTAATACAACTAAAGAAGAGTACCTCAAGTATATCTAAATAGTTCTAGAGATATTATAAAAATACAAGCTTTATACAAAGCTCAAGAAGTGTGAATTCTTTAAAGAATAAGTCAAATATCTTGGCCACATTATCTCTGCATAAGGAATCTAGGTATATCTATACAAGATAGAGGTAATTCAAGAATAGTCTATACTATTGAACCTTATAGAACTCTAGTCTTTTCTTGGTCTAGCTAACTATTACTATTACTTTATCAGAAACTTCTCTGGCATTGCTGAGCTAATGACTAATCTCATGAGAAAGACACCTCACTCTGATCATTATATATTCTATATCTAGGACCTCTTCTATCAATAAGTCTTCTAAGAACTCAAAAACTGCTTGACCTATACTCCAGTTCTGCATAATAGATATAAGTCTAAAATTCACTATCACTACTGATATATTAAATTTTACCATTAGAGTATTTCTGTTATAAGATGATGGCAAAGAATATTATCCTATTGCCTTCAAGTTCTATAAGTTGGTTTTAGTTGAATAAAAGCTATCTACTTATAAGAAAGAGCTACTGACAATAATATATACACTAGACCACTGACAATACTATCTAAAAGATATTGAGTTTGATATTATTACTGACCATCAAGTACTTAAGTATATCAATATCCAATCTACTCTATTATATTTATAAGTCAAGTAGAGTCTCAAGCTTCAAACCTTCAATCTAATGATCATCTATAAGTCTGATAAAATACTTATAGTATAAGATATCTTATTTAGATATCTAGACCTCATTACAATTATATATATAGGTTATCTTAATATCTGAATTTCTAGATCAAATCAGATAAGTCTATCAAGAAGGCACTATTATCACTAGAGTTTTCTCAAATGAGCTCAAAGATATATATATATACTATTGAGGACAACCTGATCTACCATTAAGACAAAGTCTATCTATCTGATAATATGAACCTCTGCTATAAGATATATAAGAACACTATGACTCTCTACTTACTAGTTATCTGAAATTGAGAAAACAGTTAAAAATATCTAGCATCACTACTATTGACCAAGTATGATCAAAGAAATTAAGAACTATATTACTAACTATAACCTCTATTAGTATAATAAGTCTACTAACTAAGCACTAGTAGGTTTGCTATAACTACTATCAATTCTGATTAAGAAATTTGAGTAAGGTTATAATAAACTTTGTAACTCAGCTACTATAAACTCAATATAGTGCTAATACTATTATTATATTTGTTTTAATTATCTGATCAAAATAATGATTACTAAACCACTACTACCAATACTATTGCATCAGAGATTGCAAGAATCTGCTTCAAGTCTATATTTCTATTGATCAAATACTAAATATTATATAATATCTTAGCAGAGATATCTTAATATTCAAAGTTGACTTAGTAATATCTTCTACTATATTCTAATATATTAGAGAATTAGAAACTACTAAGCTTCTACTAGTATAGTCTTTTCTATTTTATAATTTCTTTTCTTTAAACTATTTTTATCTCTATTTTTCTTTAATATCTTTAATAATAAATAGCTTTTTAAATATCATAGTCTAAATAATATTATTTAGTATATATATTGATGATATCTTTAAGATCTATTATTTATATCAAGCTATAATACTACTCTATCTTCTTCTTTCTACTATATTATTAGATTTTTAGTATAAGATAAAAAGTTAACAATCTCTCTATCTATCTTTTGTTTTTAGATATTGAGATCAATATATCAATCATAGAGACATATTTTTCTAAGAGTAAGATCTAATCTATTCTTATAATAATTACTTGCCTTATCTCTCAGTTAATCTTAATTTAGATAACTACTACCAAATAAGAAATATTTTCTCTTATTAGATTTCTTCTCTTTGCTTGTAAGTTATTCTATAAGACTAATCTTTTCTTTATTATTTTGTCAATATTTCATCCTCTGAATCTTATTCTGATCACTATATTAACTTGATTACTAATTTTATTACTAACTTATATTAGCAGTTATAATTTGTCATATTATGGAATAGAGTTATAAATATTGCTCTATAGGAAGAGGTTATCAATATTCAGTTTTAGACTAATACTAGTAATATCTATAACTTTGTAATATTTTTCAATAGAGTATAGTTCTCTATCTAATAGTTTATAAATTTTCTTCTCAAAGATATCTAATTTAAATAATTATATACTATTATCATTACTATGGCTATTTGGAATCTCTGTTGATAGTTCTGTTATATTAATATCTATATTGATAATTAGACTATAATGTTCTGCATCAACTCTAATATCTTTATAATCTGAACCTCCTTAAACTCCTTTACCATCTTTTCTTTCTAGAGGTTTTATACTTATTCTAAATATAGATATCATTTATTCTCTCTTATTTCAATACTATTATTAATATATTATCTCATCTTGATCTCTTATATATAGTTTTACTCTCTCATCTTTTATACTGATCAGACTTCAATAATGTTAGGCTCTCTTTCTATCTCTATAGTCTTCTGCTCCTTACCACATTCTTTCTATAGTTTAGTCTAATAGACTTTATATATTAATTATATTTGACTGACTAATGTAACTTTCATAAATTCTATACTATTAACAATCTCTATAACTGAGATAGTTCTATTCTACCAGCTTCTAAATAATATCTCAATCAGTAAGTATATACTTTGACTCTATAATATCTATACCTAGCTACTATTAAATTATATCCATCTACTATTTACTTGCTTTATATCAATGCCAGCCTTCCTGACCCTTTAGAAGACTTGCTTTAGCTTCTGTAAGTTCTTCAGAATATCAAATATTAGATTAGAGGATCAACTCTATAATTATACCTCTCTATCTCTATCTCTATATTATTATAAATTTTTTTCCTCTTGGATATTGCTACTAAAAACCATCTCAATTTTGCAGTAATCATTATATTTATATATTATGAATTTCTTCATTCTGGTAAATTCATATAGAGACTAATGATATTTGAGTCTAATATCAAACTCTCTCAAATTTGTCTCTAATTCATTTTAATTCAAAATATTCTAATTAAATTAAGAGTTAATTTGATTTGATTCAATTTGAATTGAGGCTCAATTCAATTCAATTCAAATTAATTATGGTCTAATTTAATTTAAAGTTTAATTTGAATCTAATTTTTCAAAATTCAAAGCTTTATCAAAATATATTTAAATATAATAAATTTTTACTTATTCATTATATCTTATAATAGAGAATTTAGTATATATAATAAAGAATATTAAATTTGGACATATTTTTATTGAGTTATTATATTTTTAATTTGGAATAAATATTTCAAATTAATTAGACCTTAATTCAATTTAAATTCAATTTGATTCAAATTCAAAAATCTCAAATTTAATTTAATTTAAATAATTTCAATTTGATTTAATTCAAATTGATTTGATTTATTTAGGAGTACTAATATAGTTTATATCTTTAGTATATAATTCTATCTATATTATATTAGTCATTCCTTCCTCTAAAATAGACCCTTTTTACAAAGAAACTACTCTTTATATTACTATAGTATCTCATATACTATCCTCCTTCTCTAAGCTCTCTTTTTCTCTTTTTTTGTCTCTCTTATCTTATACTCTACTCTCTTGAGCATAGTTTCTTTTAGACCTATGATCTCTTTTTATAGCTATCAGGCTTCAAACATCTACCTTTACCAGATATAGCTTTTATATTAGAGCTACTTCTGATGCTACTGAGGTTAGATTTTCAGACTATGAGATTAAAATTCTTGAGTAATGATATAGTGATATCTATTAACTACATATTTGAATGTCTATCTCTTATATCCTCTTCTTGTTAATGATACTGACCTCTCATAATATGACAAGATATACTATGTGATCATATAAATTACTGCTATCACATCAGCCATCTATATAGAAACTTTTACTATAATTACTTATATAGGATCTGCTTTTATACTAAGTTTCAAGATTGTAAGACAGTGAGGTTTCCAATACTATAGTTTGGTACACCCATAATGCAAAATCCTATAATTATGATAATCTGAGTCCTGTGACTGTGATAGTGCAGGATTTGAAGACCATGGTCAGCTCACTTACCTCCATAATACAATCCTATAACTACAAAGACCTAGATAGAATGTGCACTCTAATACTGAGTCTCATGATTGAGAGTAGTATAGGATTTGAAGACTGTGGTCAGGCTCTCTCTCCTTTTCTATCCATGCAGGACTCACCACAGACAAACTGCATTAATATAATTCAGGTCCCAATGACTATGCTCCATGTAGGCCCTATAACTGTGAGGTAAGCTCATCTAATTTCTTTGAGCCTGGTTCTTCAAACTGACTGATGTAATGCATTTGAGATACAACTTTCCTCATGCATGCATATGCCCAATATACAAATATATATTCATCTAATTTATTATTCATGAAGGGACAGGAGGGTGGGGTTCAGAGTAGTAAGATGGGGATTTAGAATTTTGTGATATGTCAAAACTGATCAGAACACCAGAACTACAAAAAAAAAAAAAAAAAAAAAAAAAACTGACCAGAACACCAGTACAAACTTGTAAGATGCAAATATATATATTAAAGGATACCAAGAGTATCAATCCCAAAGAAATCAGAATCCATGTAACAGTTTCTGTCCAAGACCATGTCCAGGCAGAGCCTGTTGACAGTCATTCCTTCAACCTTCAAGATATCCAAAAAAAGGCTATCCATCGCCGTCAATGACTTCACTGTAAAGCCCAAGTCAGCGGATCTCAGAAAATACGGCAAAGATTTGTTCTGGGCCCTCATTTCGCAACATGAGTCCAGTCCCGCCAGGCGGCTGCTGCAGGATATGTTACCACCTCACCCAAAGAGTAGGGTCCTTCTCGAGCTCAACGGTGACCACGACCTCGACGTCATTCCCTGGGAATACGCATGGGGTAACAATGGGTATCTGGTCCATCAATGCATGTTCGCACGCGTGCACAAACCGAAGGTGCCTCAACCACCAAAACTTCCCGTCCCCATCATCCCACCAGACGATCCCAACGCCAGATCTGCATCTAGGCGATCAATTTCAGACACTATTGAGTATGAGAAAAACAGACAAGCAGTATTATTGGAGCGTGTGTTCCCGCCAACCGTCGAGCGAATGGGTGTGTTGCTTATGAACAAACCTGGGATGGCCACCGTACTTCATTTCATGGACACTGTATTTGTGTTCTCTCTTCACCGAGGTTGGCGGCACTATAGCAATGTGGCTCATAGCTTGGCATTGAGCTTTATATAATCTAAGGCACGAGTTTGGTGACGCATCCCATTTAAGGTTGTGGAACGATGATGTTGACCGAGGTCCGTCACTCTACGCATGCTGAATGGTTCTACGCATACTCTCGAGGGATACGTGTGGGCTTATGCGTGGGCTTACGCGTGGGCTTACGCATGGACTTAAACGGAAACCCTTATGCATTTCGAAGTATTGGTATAGGAAATTTTGGAACGAGTTACCCAAGGAATTAGCGTAGCACCATACTAGTGAACCATGTGACAAATTTTGGTGGAACATCAGCAGCGATTGGATATGTTTAACTTCATGGACGAATTCAGCCGTGAAGCCTAAAACGAATCAAAGTCCATCTGCTACCCGTGGCTGATCGTAGCGGCCGGGGTGCCATCTGCACCATGTGTAAATTTTGGCCAGGTTTAGATTAGCATGAGCAACTCCCGGGTCTGTTGGAGTTTGGCAACAGTGAAGGAGTGCAATCGCTTCAATGTGGTTGTATTTCCGTCATCGGTAGGAGGTCAGGAAGACGGAGGCGGCGAGCGGAAGTCAGTATTTTGCAATATTCGACATACAATCGAACGTTTCTAACGTAGTTAATACAATTGAGAGTTGTTTCCAGTATAAATATTTGAATCCACGCATTTCGTCAACGCCCTTCATGGCTTCCGCGAAAAAAAAAAGTTGGGGGACGCCTGTCTCGACATCTTGTTCGTACCGCAGCCGGAGCCATGCCTGGCCTATCCTGGGTTCCGCCCAATAAATTCCACAGATTTCAGGAGCTTGCCGAAAGCAGGTTTCCAATTTTTACCAGTATTGTACGAGGTGGCCGCAATTGTAGGCAGTTAATCATCACATATTCGTTGGTTACAGGATGTTGTGACCAAAACAATCTATTGTGGGGATGGTGATTGGTATACAGCTTTGAGATGCGGGGAACATAGTATTCTGAGAGTCAAACCACGCTATTGGTCGATGTCGGACTTTGTCAGGCTGTAGAAGACGCAAATTCCGAAAAATGCGTCCACTGTCGGATGACATATTTTCCTCCAGAGATCTTTGAGAGAGAGCAGTACTGCTATGGCAGCTAATGATCGGTGTCCCCCCACAAGGCGAGGCATCGATGCCTTCGAGAGGAGTAATTCTTAGTGCGCCAACAGCATTTAATAATATCTCAAGTCGATCTCAACCGGCAATTAAACGATTTTGAAGTCCGCCATCAGTTATTAGAATGGGCTTGTTTTATCGAAATTCTTTTCTCCCAGCATATACGAATCATCAAATTTTAGAAAGGCCTGCAATTATGCCTACCGTTTTCACCCAAGATGCAATTGTATGACTGGCCACCCATCAGCAAGAGACGTTTTCGAATTCATGGAAGCAAATTTGCACTCAAACAAATTACCAGATAGTACCCTTGTGGCAATCAAATCCAGGTCAGTAGCATGACAGGTCGCAGTCATCTCTGCTCACACTATCCATATATTTATATCTTGTTTAACTTTTTTTTTTAGAGTTGAAATTTATTATATTTAAAAAAAAAAAAAAACTACTAGTTAAATATAATTAGTAAGACTATGATATAAGCTATCAAATTAACTATAAATAAGATAATAAATTCAGCTAATAATATTAATTAAATTATAAAATATTATATTCTAAATTAATTAGAAATACTATTAATATTATATATATATATAATATAATATTATAATTCAATTTCAAGTCAGTCAATAGTATTGACAGATTAATATTTAACAAATAAAATTTAAACCAAACATCAGGATGCTAATCTCAATTAAATATATATTTACTTACTCTAAGTAATATAATCTATAGTTATGAATATAATTTATACTCGAAAAATATCAGCCTAGATACTAATGATATTAGAGAATGTTTAGTAGTAACAGATAAAATAGTTAGCTATATACATATTGTAATACTTGATACTTTGAAATTTTATACAATTATCAGATTTTACAAATACACCATCACCTCTTTCCAATAACATTCTACATCACACCTATCAATTACTCTGAATTACATTTGTGATTAGCGATATGATATCGTCACCGGTCCTCGACCTCATTACAAACAACTACGTCCATGACGAATTTAGCATGCGCTCCAAGATCATCAACTACCTCCGCCACTTCCTCGACAACCTTTTTTTCCTTGAGGTCGACATGCCAATGATGAACCAGCTGGCAGGAGGCACCGCCGCTAAACCCTTCATCACCCTCAAGCTCGACCTCTTCATGGACGTCGCGCTGGAGCTCTTTCTCAAGATGCCCGTCATTGACAGCCTCGATCTTGGCTATGAGATCGGACGCTAGTTCAGGAATGAAGGAATCGACCTCACCCACAACTCCGAGTTCACCACTTGTAAGTTTTCATGGCCTACGTGGACATCCACGACAAGGTCACGTACCATCCGCAAGGACCAGAGGGACCCGCCATGGACACCAACTTCATACCCTCATTCTACAAGGTCAATATGATGGGAAAGCTGGGCGTCAAGTTTCCACTGGACGATCAGATGCATACTGATGAGACCAAAAATTCTTCTCTGATCTATGTATCAAGAATAATGTCGAGTGCAGCGTACCAAGGACAAACGTGCAGTTGAGGACAAGTAACATTTATTTCTTCAAATTTATCTTTTTACAACCAATTGTGCAACTTCAAACTCAAACCCAACTCAACCATCCCGTTTTCCCTTTAGCTCGTCGAAGAATACACCGAAGTGGATTGCGTCAGCCCGACCTTCATAATGGGACACCCGCAGATGATGTCTCTCGGTCTGTGCGAGCGGTTCAAGTGCTTCGTCGCCACCAAGGAGATCACCAACGCTTACACTGAACAGAATGACCACTTCGACCAGCAGGAGATGTTCGCCCAGCAGGCCGCCGATAAGGCCGCGAGCGATGATGAGACGCAGCTCTTGATGGGAACTTTTGTCAGAGCCTTGAGTATGGTTTACCTACCCATTGGAGGGTGGGTAATGGAGATTTATAGGTTGACAATGTTCTTGATAAATTTGGCGAATATCAAGGCACGTTTGTTTGTTTTGTTCTGGCATATGGAAAAACGGTTAGTGCAGGAAATTGGTCATGGATAGAGCACACCATACCCCTTCCCGTAATTCCACGGATTGTACAGCCTCTGCCTCTATCTTCAGTAATCTCTGGTCACCAAAAGATATCACACGGAAGCAGTTCTGCCTGGGTGGATGAATGCAAACCAAGTGGAGGTTAATGAATCATAAAATAAAATATCGCATTGAACAAATAAACTGTTATCAAGCCACCCGAACACTGTACCACAACGAACCTTCGGGCTCTCGCGTAATACCTTGAGCAATAGCGACGGATTTCATTGCGGAACTATGGTATTTTCGGGCATAATTGTGCAAGCTTGGCAAGCTATATGGCAAAGGCAGGGTATTTTCGCAAATGCTTCCTTCTCCGATAACCCGTACCCTCTGCCACCCGTATATGTATAAACCGTAAATGATAATCGATTGGATGAGGAAATGTTTGTTGTGTATTTGGGCGAATGCGTGCATGAGGAATATTTCTATCTCGAATGCGTTGCATCGGTCAGTTCCAAGAACCCGACATACATAAGGTGTACGAACCAGGGAGGTAGGTGGGAGTGAAAAACCGTATGGAAGACGATTGAGCGTAAAAGGAAGACAAGATGTTGGTCGTACAATGAATTTGATAATTGAATGATATATATACGTATATTATTTCCTAATCGAGTAAACGTGTCTTTAACGCGCTATCCCTTCGGGATCCCTTTTTCTCGTAGGCTTGTTGTTTAGCACGTGATTGTTGCGAA
This sequence comes from Jimgerdemannia flammicorona, assembly GCA_003990745.1. Lineage (NCBI taxonomy): Eukaryota > Fungi > Mucoromycota > Endogonomycetes > Endogonales > Endogonaceae > Jimgerdemannia > Jimgerdemannia flammicorona. The sequence continues at coordinate 5,616 of RBNI01002431.1, read as the reverse complement.
AGCGTTTAAGGGGCACGTGTCTCAAAAAATTGGCGTGTCCCAAATCGAGGCTTCGTGGAACGATAATCTTCTACGCAGGATGAGACCGCTAGAAATACATCTCGGGCGGGCCGAAGGAAGTACATACGGACTCCCCATATAGTGTAGTATTTTAGTAATGAGATTAGTATAAATAAGGATGTATAGGGTTGCAAATAAAGGGCAGTCTAAATCTGTAAGCAGCGTACATTCAGAACGGGTGCATTCAAGCAGGGATCGGATATCCTAGGAATCCTCGTATATATGACAGGTCGCTTTTCGGGTTCCTCCAGTGGTCCTAAGACGCATTTCATAATCACATAGATCCAACAATTTTCGCACCCTTTATTATCTGCAGATGGTACACCGAAAAGGCAATCGGGCCTGTGTCAGAAGCATTGATCTGCTACAAGACTCGTACAAGTCCGTCAATCATGCCCGTCTAGCCCCGGTGTCACTGAATAACTGAATATTCATCTCAATAGCTCAATAGTCGTAGCATCGGGTCCATAGTGACTGACACGACATTCATCCGCCCAACGTTGAAACGTGCCACAAGATTTCGAGGTAACAACAGAACGTCTGAAAGAGGAAACCTGAAAGGAGACCAGATACCTTCTTCGTATGCTGACAATTTCTGGGAAATATTATTGGTTGATAATTCTTCAGAAACATTATCCGTATACACCCCTACCTTCATCCCCCATGTCCCCCAACGAACTTCCAACCCCCTCGCTTGACGAAATCAAGTCCTGGGATGAACACAGAGACTGTGAGCACTTTCGACACCCTATTCTCCGATTGAAACCCGACCATATAGCCATCTTGCGTGCTCAGGAAACAGTCGGAGAGGCACTCATTTTACTCACCAAAAATGACCTATTGAGACTACCATATAATTTACCAAGAGGGCCCGTGAAGAAAATTATGAACGAGATTTCCGGATTGAAAAGTGACTATCGTAGAGGGTCATTAATATATCGACGGTCGAGAACATTTTAATGCATTCGCTGGCTGAAACGAGAATATTCCTTTTTTGATCTCACCAGGAACAGGCTGTCAACAAACATCTACGGCTACGGAAGGTGTGCGATTTTTCATTTATTGTCTCGACGCAACATACAACTATGTCATCCGGGATCATATTAGAACATGCCTTTCTAACTATTTGGCAGCCATTTCGCGAAGCACCTATGAAGAAAGAATTAAGAACGTTAAAATCGAAATTGAACTGGTGACAAAGAATATCAAATCGACGGCCGACAAGAAAGAGAAAGATCGACTTTGCAAAGAACGATCAAGACTTCACGAAAAAGAGCGCCTATCCCTCGCGCTCCAGCTACAAGGTAAGATTATATGTAGTTAGTTTATTTCAGAAAATTCACCGAAATCCCGCGAGCTTTTGTGGTGACTAATATATACTTTCTCATCCTAGCTCCATCTTCTAATCTGGTGTCGGTTAGTAGTAGTCGACATTTTGTGTTGTCGGATTCGCTTGATACAATGTTACCAAACTGTCTTGATCCCCCATTTTTTTTTGTTTTCTACATATATATAGATCATACAAGACATAAAGAACGAAATGGGTGACATAAAGATCGACACTAAAAGTATCCTCAGCAACCTCGACGAACTTCACGACAAGGTTGACAGTCTCCCCAAGCTTATGCTTGATCTTCATGAAGATACATTCCCCCGACTCTTCTTCATCTTTCCCGAAGATGGTCATTGGTGGGAGCCATCGATTGACAGCCTCTTCACGAAAAAATTCCGTCTATACTTTCTCTGCGAACACGAAACCGTCGAAAACGGCAGCACGAAGAAACAGTTCCATCTGGCATTTCATGACGGCTACCCTGTCGTCCAACCACGCGAGGTATACTATTTTGATGGTCGATATGACATACGCTCCAGCTATCACAATACGGTTGCTAAATGGATCTCTACTTTAGTTTGTAGCTAAATATGGGCCATACATGCGTATGGTATGTCGTTTGTCTGAGCTTGAGTATCCGCACTCTCTGTGCAGGTTATCTAACATTTCCCTTGCAAAACAGATCATGCCCTGTCTAATTCTGGCCGTACTCTTGGGAGGACGCCTATTGGAATGTGTGCCTGCAGTCGGGAAAGCGGCAGCAGAGGTCCTACGGGCTGGCGGTGACCTTCCTTCAGTATCAGAATCTGCGATGTTTACTGACCGCGAACTTGAGTTCTGCGCGCAGACCGAGAAGGTTTTTATAACGGTTGTCTCTAACCTCGAGGTTACTGAAAACCAGGTCAAGAGATACACCGCCGATACTCCATCGTTGGTTCAGCCTCAGGGAAGAGCGCCAGGACTGATGGAAAGACCTGATCTGCGTGGACTCCAAGGTGCAGCGATACATTGATTTTTCTGTTCAAGTGTTCATGCGCCAATTTATATATATATTTATTCACGATTTCTTTTGAAATTTTGGTTAATAGCTTATCTTGAAGGCTTGGATAACGCCAATCGGCTTGGGAATCTGCAGCGCGTGCTTCGTCCTGGGGAAAACGGTAGAGTGGCTGTGCGATGGGTGTGCAAGAATCACGCCGCGGAATGGCAGTCGACAAGCGCTCTTCAGAGTCTTCATACAGTCATCGACAGCAGTTCCATAGATGGCAATGTCACGTTGGATGACGAGACTTGGGAGCTGACGTTCGTATCATTTACCTATCTTTAAAATACAATACGTGCCGTTAAATCTGTGATGTTTTTCGTACTCAATACTGATTTATTTCAATATCAGACTAAGGGGATTATCAAGGGGATATTTGCATACATTTCGAAATTCGGTATCGCGTGCGCTGTCTAGTGTCCCTTTGCGAAAAATCTGGTAATTAGTTTTGACTTTCACCTTTCTTTGTTTGTCTGGAATGATTAATGAGGAATCAAATTACAGTTTTGTAGCTTGTGAAAAGGCTCGTTCAGCAGATATAGAAGTTCTTATTACTACTGTGACCACCCTTGAAAATCTTATGTAAGTTATTTATTAATATCTTTATTTGATAAACTTAATGTAATAATAGCTAATATATCTTGCTATTTAAATACTTATTTAGACTAAAGCATATGAAGAATATACAGTATGATTACTTTTTATTGATTGTTTTTATTTAATAGTAATAATCTTTATAATTATACTTAATAATATAAAATCAACTTTATCTATCTATAGGATAAAAAATATTATTCAAAAATGTCTTAAACTTAGAGAATTCGAATTTACAGGTATATTATAACAATCACAACATTTTTGTTCAATAATCACATCTTACATTGAAGACTTTCAACTAGAAAAATTTTATATGAGCTTGGAAGAAGCTGTCTAAAGAGAATAATTATAGTAGCTGAAGTTGTGCAAATGAAGATAAACCTTCAATACTTGAAAACATATAAAAATTAAACTACATCTTTTATCATTTTCTAACTATCAGCTGTATGTAACTTTTTTTTGTTTGTCTCTATAGATAGCCACATCAATGATGAGGGAGCCAGTGCAATAGCTGAAGCACTGAAAACGAACAAGAGTCTGAAAAACTTGGATCTATGCGGTACGTAGGAATGGCGCGCGTTACATTGGGTTTTTTTTTTTTTTGTAATTGCATTCATCTGTTCAGCGTTTGAGCTGATAGCAGCTGCACATGCATTTTACGTATTCCTTCCTACGTAGGGAATGGCATCGGTAGTCAGGGAGCCAGCGCACTAGCTGAAGCACTGAAAATGAACACTAACCTGCAAACCCTGGATCTATGCAGTGTGTATAATGAAGCACATTATATGATTGCACTCAGCTGTTTCGTATTCCAGCTGATAGCCGCGCGTTGTATTCCACATGTTCCTCTGTAGGAAATCGCGTTGGCGATCAGGGAGCCAGCGTACTAGCCGAAGTACTGAAAACGAATACGAGCCTGCAAACCCTGAACCTACAAGGTATGTAGAAATGAAGCACCTTACATTTCCTGCATTCATTTGTTTAGCATTCCAGCTGGCAACCACGTATATGCATTTCATATATTTCTCCATAGGCAATCGCATTGGTGAGAAGGGAACCAGTGCACTAGCTGTAGCCCTGAAAACGAACACGAGCCTGCAAACGTTGGATCTAAAATGTAAGAATGAAGTGCATTGCATTTTTGATTCACCTGTTAGTGTTCTGGATGACAGCCACCAATATACCTTTATGAGTTTCTCCGCAGACAACAACATTGGCGCAAATGGAGCGATTGTACTAGCCGAAGCAATGATAACGACCAGGAGCCTGCAAAGCCTGGATCTATCTGGCATGTAGAACTGAAGCACGTTACAACCCGGCATTCATCTGTTTAATATATCGGCTGACATCCACGATATGAATTTCCGTAGGCAAGGGCATTTGCGATCAAGGAGCCCGCGCACTAGCTAAAGCACTGAAAACGAAGACGAGCTTGCAAAACCTGGATCTAACATGTAGGAATGAAGCGCATCTCAATTTTTTTTTTTTTTTTTGGCATTCATCCGCCTAGTGTTCTAGCTAACAGCCATGCGTATAAATTCGCGTGTTCCTCAATAGACAATAGCATCGGCGATCTGGGAGCCAGCGCACTAGCCGAGGAGCTGAAAACGAACACGATCCTGCAAAACCTGTATCTACGTGGTATGCAGGAATGATGCTCGTTACATCAATTTTTGATTCGTCCGTTTAGTGTTCGGGCTGACAGCCGCGCGTATGCATATATTTCGTGCGTTCCTCTGTAGGGAATGGCATTGGCGTTAAGGGAGTCAGCGCACTAGCCGAAGCATTGGCAATGAACACAAACCTGCAAACCCTAGATCTACGCAGTATGAAGAATGAAGCACATTATATTTTTGTATTTCATTTTTTTGATGTTGTAGCTGAAACCCCCCGCGTATACATGCAATTTTTTCCTTTGTAGACAATGGTATTTGCGAGAAGGGAGCCAGCGCACTAGGCGAAGCACTGACAACGAACATGAGCTTACAAAATCTGGATCTATGCGGTATATAGGAATGCAGCGCGTTACGTTTTGAATTCATATATCTAGTGTTCTTGCTGAAAACTATGGATGGGCACGCATTTTATGTGTTCCTCTGTAGAGAATGGTATTGGCGAGGAAGGAGCCATCGCGCTAGCCGACGCGCTGAAAACGAATACGGCCCTGCAAGACCTGAACTTATATTGTACGTAGGAACGAAGCATGTCGCATTTTTAGTGTTCGTCTGTTTAGTGTTCTGACAACCACGCGCGTACATCCCATGCATTTCTTTGTAGTAAACGGTGTCGGCAGGAAGGGAGCCGTCGCTCTAGCCGACGCGCTGAAAACTAACACGGCCCTGCAAAACCTGAACTTAGTCGGTACGTAGGAACGAAGCACGTCGCAATTTTTTGCGTTCATCTGTTTAGTGTTCCTACTGACAACTACGCGCGTACATCCCATGCGTTCCTCTGTAGACAACGGCGTCGGCGAGAAGGGAGCCGTCGCACTAGCCGACGCGCTGAAAACGAACATGGCTCTGCAAAACCTGAACCTAGAAAGTACGTAGGAACGAAGCGCGTCTTTTTTTTTTTTTTCGATCAT
>RBNI01002430.1:0-18539 GCA_003990745.1 Jimgerdemannia flammicorona | reverse complement strand
AGAGTGGTTTGTGGGTTATTAAATAGGTTTATTTGCTATTCATGATATTGCTATACTAGGAGTAGTTGTGTGAAGGGAGATTGTGGGGAAGTGCTCAGGAGTTGTGTTTGGATTGTTCAGGTCTGTTTAAGTCTGAGATTCTGAGGTCTGGGGGAGGGGGTATTTATACTAGTGAGGGGCTATCTGGACTATGCTAGATATGGGTGTAGCACTAAGTGCTTTGCTGAGTCAGAATGCAGTCACGTAGTACAAGTGTGATCTGACATATCAAGAGATTGTCTGACTGCTGAGTCAGTTCACAGTCACGTCGTATAAAGCTAATCTAACTATACTATGACTGCTAATCTATTTATAGGTTTAGGCGCTGTCTGGGTAGTCTTCGATGACATCACTATCAATTGCATCATCTCTGAAGAAGTAGTCATCTAGGAAGAGTGATTCGCAGATTACTTCTCCTTGTTCACTGAGGTAATAATACATTGAAACTTCATCTCCATCCCATAGGATAGCATCATCTGTCTCATATGCTGGATAAGGTGTTGGGGGGCAAAGAAGTGGTGCATCGTCTTCGTTTTCATCGGATTCGCTGTCTGCATACCTTCTGTAGGTTACAGCACTATGAGTCGCGGGGTTGTAGTATGCTGGTGGTTGTGGTTCATGTCGCTCATACTCGGGTGGTGGAGTGGTTGGTTCAATCTCGAGGGTTGTCTGAAGGTATAGGTTGTGTTCTCCAGTCTCTTCATTGTAGTTGAAGTAATCAGGGGTGAATGCAGGTTGGTATTCGTGCCAGTGGTCATTGTCCCAATAAGTCTCGTATGTGGTTATGAACTGTTGTAAGTTCATCAGCAGAGTTGGCGGTGTGATCAGAGTTGGAAGAGATCCTTGGCTTGAGGTCATGTCGGCGTCAGAAGGATCATTGTCTTCTGCTTCATCTTTGTCGAAGTTGATTATATCATAGATGTCCTTCATGGCGTATCCAACTTGAGGCATTTGTAGGATGTGGTCCTTGGGGTGCGGGAAGGTTCTGTCTATGGTTTCAACATACTCAAGATACTTATGGTTGAGTTCTTGTATCATGTCATCAATTTGTCCATAGGACAGGGTAGCAACCATTTCGCTGGTAGTAACTTGGAGGCAGGGAATAAAGGTGCTGTACTCATAGAAGAGTTCTCGGTGTTTGCGGGCAATGAGTTTCTGGTGTTGAGACATCTGGGTAATGTCTGTATCATGGTGGTGTTCAACCATGTCTTCCAGGAGGTGGCCGATCTGATAGTAGCTTGAGATTTGTCCGATTCGGTGGGCCTCGTTGAGCATGCTCAGGGCATTCCATCGGACTTCTACGAAATAGAGGGGTGCTTGGCTGTAGATATTCATGAGGGGCAGAGGGGGTGTGGCTCAGTTGACAATGGCATTCCAAATATCAGCGCGGATGCGGTTGTAGATCTCGGTGGTCATGTTTGTGTGTTTGGAAGTTGTGGATATTGTTTGTTTTGGTTCTCTGTTTCGACGCATCTCGGGGCTGGGTATATATGTATTTATTCTGGATTGGTAAGATTCCATTTGTGTGGATCTTGTGTTCTATGACTTGGTATTGACTCAGCTTTGTGCACTGTGACTTCTGTTTGACTCAGCTTCGTGATCTTGCAGGTGATTTCCAGATTTGTTTGGGCATCGCGTGTGATTTCTGTGGCTTGGGGGTTGTGCACTTACAGGGAAGTAAGCTCACAATCTCCTAACAGTGGCTTTAGAGTTCCTCTTGAAGTGTGGTAGGCAGATTTGTCTTTTGCTTTTGAACATTTTGGACTGAAGTTTATTCACTCTTGTCTCTGGGGTATTTTATACAGTTGTGGTTGCTATCTGGTTACTATATTGCTAATTATAGATTGCTATCTATGACAAGTGTTCCTGGATAGTACAGTGTACTGGACCAGTATGGTGTACTGGACTGGTACAGTGTACTGGACTGGTACAGTGTACTGGACCAGTACAGGTAAACATACTGTTTCTGGTATCTCTGGCTAATTATACAGGTTGGTGCTGTAAAGCAGTCTTGGTTGCTTAGAGCACTAGATATGGTATGTGGCTAATTTATGATTTCAGCAGTCCGATTCTGCTGCTCATCACAATATATATACAACCTGTATTTTAGTCGCCAGGTACAACGGACATTAAGGTGTGATCCTTCAACTCTGTCCTTGCGACACTGCCCTGCGCAAAATTCCTTCACTTCACTCCAGATAACTACACAAGTTCCCTCTAGGTATATGGCAAATTACTTTACAGCTGGCCACGCGCTCATCATCGGAGCTGGCACTCAACCCTCTAACTGACTGGCCACGGTTCTCAAACAGCCATTGCTGTGCGCCTACCTGGAGCATCAGATCAAGGTGGAAGCATCGAGGAACTGGATAACAAAACTGAAAGGTGCGCAATATGAAATTTTCCTAGGGGAAGGAGAGATAAATTTGGACGGTGTAGCTTTCACACAGATAATGCGCGGTGGATCGATGAGTTGATGAAAGCCGAAGGGGGATTGCGGACAAGGTCTTTGTTTGTCTACAAACTACTCTTTTCGTGAACGAGAAGTTTGGGAGCAAATCAAAGAGACCATTGAAAAAAACCATATCCTCTACGCGAAAATGCTCTTATGTAATTTTATGGCGGCGCAATCCTCAAAGCCCGAGATAATGTCATATATTGTTGACCTTTCCGTTGCTATAATGTTAGCTAGAGGAATCTTAATGTTATATGTAGTGTGAGCGGCCTTCGTTTTTGAGAACATGGGCATATCCGAATGTCCAAGCGCGCGAACCCTGTTTAGTACTTGATCAACTTAAAAGAATTGCGGGCGATGCGACAATGTCACTATAAAAAAAAAAAAAAAGCTCAGATAAAGATTTGGTAACGATGCTCACGGAGAATACGATGGAGCAATTGCACTAACCTTCCCATCGCCATCGCAACATGCTTGGTTTCTTTGTACGCAGCTGCTATCGAGATCATTCACGTTTCTTTTGCTAACATTACAATTCTACAGAACAATCTCTCTGTATTTACGGATACAAGCACTCATTTCACGCTAGAATGGCATGTGAAATGCATTCATTTACGACAGAACTCGTTTTGGATATAGAAATATTCTTTTGTGCAAATGTCAGGGGTAGGCCAGGAAACAAACTAATCAAATCAGTTGCGGTGCCACTGGAATTCAAGCAATATCTCAGACACATTTTGCGACGATATCACGGAAATGCCTTGGTACTGACATAGGGATTTTTACGACTCATTAGACAAAGTATAAGCTTAGTTAATATTATTATTATATAATTAGACTCTATACTACGGTTAATTTTATACAAAATAAAAATTCTGGTAATATGGAAGAACTGATCGGCATCCGAGGGGCAGCGATATAAATAGTATTATATTGGAATCGCCGTGTTATCACCGGCTCGCTTTCGAAATATACATCGCGTCTCAATAGTCCACACCGAACCAACGGTTTCTGAAGCGTTGAATAAGGAAATGCAATCACACGGATCTCAAAATAATTACTTATTAAATATAATACTTAACTACGCCGCGCGGGGAAAATTTCTCGATGCCTGGATAACGACATCGTATATTTATTTTGTCTTCTAAATGTTTACTTGGTATGCAGTGTCTCCCAAGATCCATTTTGCTGACTCTACAATCATGTGATATCCCGTCTAACCCCATTAATAGAGAGTTATGTGAAGAAGTAATACTCGTATGCACGGCAATAGATACAACACATCCATAGTTTTCAATTCATTACACTAACTCATAGATTTTCTGACACATGGTTGAACTCACAAAGTGCGAATGACGTCGAGCACAATTTGTAATGTGACCGAGATTGAATTACTGGATCCGTTAGTCAGAGACACTAGAATAATTATGTTGATACATTGTTGCAACAGGATGTATGCGTAGAGTGCATTCCCATTATGTGTAAGTGTAGAAATAAAGCGACAGAACATTACGTTTTGATAATAATATTAAAACATGCCACCCATTGCTCACATATTTCATTTCATTAATATTGGAATAATCCCTACAAATATATTAATGGAGGACTTCTGTTTGTCATTTTACTATTTAACCGCCTCCAACCGTTTACACTATTGTATATATAGCTGAAGTTGGCATTATCACCAAGCTGGTTTTCTGTAGGTTGGAGCGGACATACATCTGTGGTCTCTTCCGTCTTCCTCATCACTGTCGATATCAACTCGAACCTCATATCACCGAGCAACGGAAACTGGCTCGCCGCCCCAGCAGTGTAGTGCCCTACCACAATGTTATCTCACTTGTAGTCGAAACACGGTTGCCGCATTTTGACCTTGGAGGTGACATATCCCACGCATGCCGCAAAGAGATCGGACCAGTATACCTCGTCATTACCGACCTCCTTGCCCTTACCCGAGAACCCGCCGGAGAGCCTGATTGTAAAGATGCTGTACGTCTTATTCTTTACCGAGAACCCGGTATGAACCCCCACCCCTCCCCCCGGGCCGCAACCTATGCCCACAACACGTAACGCCAATGCCTACCCCATACTGGAGGCCATCTCCTCGTACCTGACTGGTGCAGACCTCAAGAACTTCAACATGGCCACCCAAAACCTATATGAGCCGACGTTTCAGCACATTTTTCTTACGTAACTGCCCGTTCCCACTGACCCTCTGCACTACGGCCCTTAAGCAGATTATCAAGAACACCTCTCCTCTATTCAACTACTGCGAGGCGGATGTTGGACACAGTGGTATCACAATTTGTCAGGAAATTAGGAACGTGCTCCCGACGCTCGACGGGACCGTGCGCGAACTGGAGTTCCACGCCTCGCAGTCTTCAACTTTGTCCTCATGTCGCTCCCCAGCACGTTAAAAATCACCGTCCGTCACGGCATATGTTATCCATGTCTTAAATCAATGGGCAAGAAACTCAAGAATGTCCGCGAGCTGTCCTTGATCAGCCGCATCATATCCGGCCTCCCCATTATCACGAGGACGCTCGCCTCCTTCAAGGACACGCTAACCAGCCTAACCATTTTAGATAGGTCTAGTCGGGTCCGTGAGTGAGATGGTTGGAGAGATTTTATATCTGTTAACCATATTGACGTGCTCCTTGCTACTTCCAAACAAGGATATCTTCGTGTTTGATGTCAGCTTTCTACATTTGCGATTGACTACACAAGCGTTTGAGAATGTACTCACTATCTATCAACTCACTTTGACTCAGATCTAAAGGGGTTATGCCTCACTCTTTCTTATAAAAATATGATTGTGTCTAATTTATTTATTTATTTGACAACCTTTAATTTGGCAACATTACTCGATATCAAGGGCATGCTGACAAAAGCTAGCTGGTTTGATTTTCGTCCGTCTCGAATATGGCAGCTGACTGTCAAGCACGACGCACCATGCATTTATTATTGTTTCGGTTCTTCTACTTAGGAATAGTTCAACCCGAAAATAGCAGTGAGGATGTGTCCCTGTCCTGTTGCAGCATCATAAAATCGTAAATAATCCTGACAGAGTCCTAATTGAATCACTTATTGAAATATGCAGCTATAGTAAAATGTATAAGAATAAATCTCCTGGTTATATAGGACAGCCATCACCCCACTGCCGTTGCCATCTAAAGATGAAAGAAGGATGAGCAATCATGCATAGATTATGAGTTCGATTACATTTTGTAGCTGCACACAATGCTTCACAACATACCTCAAAATTTCGGCATGGTCAAGGTCGTGTTCTGCTTCTGAATTCAGCTAGGACGTATGCCCCCTCTTGGCCGATGCTGTTACCTAAGGGATGGATGAGAAAAATGCACAGATCGTGAGCTTAATTCCATCACATAGTTGTACACAATGCTTCAAACAGTCCCGACATACAGGAGAGATTCAGCGTGGTCAAGGTCGTGTTCTGCTTCATAGATGTGGCTAAGGCGAGTGCCCCCTTGTCGCCGATGCTGTTCCCTAAACATGAAGAGGGGATGGATGAGCAAACACGCATAGATCGTGATTTTGATTTCATCGTGCAGCTGCACACAATGCTTCACAGAGTTCTGACATACAAAAGAGATTCAGCATGGCCAAGGTTGTGTTCTGCTTCAGAGATTCGGCTAAGGCGCGTGTTCCCTCGTCACCGATTCTGTTCCCTAAATATGAACAGGGGATGGATGAGCAAACACGCACAGATCGCGAGTTTGATTCCATCACGCAGCTGCACACAATGATTCACACAGTTCCAACATACCTTCGAGATACAGCGTTGTCAAGGTCGTGTTCTGCTTCAGAGACTCGGCTAAGGCGCGTGCCCCCTCGTTTCCGATGCTGCTCCCTAAACATGAACAGGGGATGGATGAGCAAATACGCACAGATCGTGAGCTTGATTCCATTGCGCAGCTGCACACAATGCTTCACACAGTCCCGCATACCGGAGAGATTCAGCGTGCCCAAGGTCGTGTTCTGCTTCAGAAATTTGGCTAAGGCGCATGCCCCCTCATCGCCGATTCTGTTCCCTAAACACGAACAGGGAGAGATGAGCAAACACATGCACAAATCGTTAAATTTATCCCATCGCGCAGCTGCACACAATGCTTCACACAGTTCCGACATACTTTCGAGATTCAGCGTGGCCAAAGTAGTGTTCTGCTGCAGAGACTCGGCCAAGGCGCATGCCCCCTCATGACCGATGCTGTTCCCTAAACATGAACAGAGGATGGATGAGCAAACACGCACAGATCGTGAGCTTGATTTCATTGCACAACTGCACACAGTGCTTCACACAGGTCCGACATACAGTAAAGATTCAGCGTGGTCAAGGCCGTGTTCTGCTTCAGAGACTCAGCTAAGGCGCGTGCCCCCTCGTGACCGATGCTGTTTCCTAAACATGAACAGGGGATGGATGAGCAAACACGCACAGATTGTGAGCTTGATTCTATCGCGCAGCAGCACACAATGCTTCCCACAATTCCGACATACTTTCGAGATTCAGCGTGGTCAAGGTTGTGCTCTGCTTCAGAGACTCGGCTAAGTCACCTGCTCCCTCGTGGCCGATACCGTTATCTAAGGGATAGATGAGCAAACACACATGGATCGTGAGCTTGATCTCATTGCACAGCTGTACACAATACTTCATACAGTTCCGACATACTTTCGAGATTCAGCGTGGTCAAGGTTGTGTTCTCCTTCAGAGACTCGGCTAAAGCGTGTGCCCCCTCGTCACCGATGCTGTTCACTAAACATGAACAGGGGATGGATAAGTAAACACGCACAGATCGTGAGCTTGATTCCATCGTGCAGTTGTACACAATGCTTCACACAGTTCCAGCATACCGGAGAGATTAATCATGGTCAAGGTCGTGTTCTGCTTCACAGACTTGACTAAGGCGCATGCCCCCTCATGGCCGATGCCGTTTCCTAAACATGAACAGGGGATGGATGAGTAAACACGCACAGATCGTGAGCTCGATTCCATTGCGCAGCTGCACACAATGCTTCACACAGTTCCGACATACCTTCGAGATTCAGCGTGGTCAAGGTCGTGTTCTGCTTCAGAGACTCGGCCAAGGCACGTGCCCCCTCGTGGCCGATGCTGTTATCTAAGGGATGGATGAGCCAAACGCGCAGAGATCGTGAGCTTGATTTCATCGCGCAGCTGCACACAATGCTCACACAGCTCCGACATACCGGAGAGATTCATCGTGGTCAAGGTCACGTTCTGCTTCAGAGAATCGGCTAAGGCGCATGCCCCCTCATGGCCGGTACTATTATCTAAGGGATGGATGAGCAAACATGCATAGATGGTGAGCTTGATTCCATCATGCAGCTGCACACATTGCTTCACACAATTCCGACATACAGGGGAGATTCAGCGTGGCCAAGGCCATGTTCTGCTTCAGAGATTCGGCTAAGGCGCGTGCCCCCTCGTCACCGATGCTGTTCACTAAATGCAATCAGGGGATGGATGAGCAAACATGCACAGACCGTGAGCTTGATTCCATTGCGCAGCTGCACACAATGCTTCACACAGTTCCGACATACTTTCGAGATTCAGCGTGGTCAAGGTCATGTTCTGCTTCAGTGACTTGGCTAAGGCGCATGCCCCCTCGTCACCAATGCTGTTACCTAAACATGAACAGGGGATGGATGAGCAAAAACGCACAGATCGTGAGCTTGATTACATCACGCAACTGCACACAGTGCTTCACACAATTCCGACATACAGGAGAAATTCAGTGTGGTCAAGGTCTTGTTCTGCTTCAGAGACCTGGCTAACGCGTGTGCCCCCTCATGGCCAATGCTGTTGTCTAAGGGATGGTTGAGCAAACACGCACATATCGTGAGCTCGATTCCATCGTGCAGCTGCACACAATGTTTCACACAGCTCCGACATACCAGAGAGATTCAGCGTAGTCAACATCATGTTCTGCCTCAGAGACTCAGCTAAGGCGCATGCTCTCTCATGGTCGATGCTGTTCCCTAAACATGAACAGGGGATGGATGAGCAAACATGCACAGATCGTGAGCTTGATTCCATCGCGTAGCTGCACACAATTTTTTACACAGTTCTGACATACAGGGGAGATTCAGCGTGGTCAAGGTCATGTTCTGCTTCAGAGACTCAGCTAAGGCGCATGCTCCCTCGTGACCGATGCTGTTCCCTAAACATGACCAAGGGATGGATGAGCAAACACTCACAGATCGCGGGCTTGATTCAATTGCGCAGCTTCACACAATGCTTCATACAGTTCCGACATACCGGAGAGATTCAGAGTGGTCAAGATCGTGTTCTGCTTCATAGACTCAGCTAAGGCACGTGCCCCCTCATGGCCGATGCTGTTATCTAAGGCAAACATGCATAGATCGTGAGCTTGATTCCATCGCGCAGCTATACACAATGCTTCACACAGTTCCGACATACCGGAGAGATTCAGCGTAGTCAAGGTCATGTTCTGCTTCAGAGACTCGGCCAAGGCGCGTGCACCCCCGTGGCCGATGCTATTCCCTAAACATGAACAGGGGTGGGTGAGCAAACATGCACAGATCGTGATCTTGATTCCATCGCGCAGCTGCACACAATGCTTCACACAGTTCCGACATACTGTAGAGATTCAGCGTGGTCAAGGTCGTGTTCTGCTTCAGAGACTCGGCTAAGGCGCGTGCCCCTTCGTGGCCGATGCTGTTATCTATGGGAAGGTGAGTAAACACGCACAGATTGTGAGCTTGATTCCAGCTTTATTCCATCGCGCAGCTGCACATAATGCTTCACACAGCTCCGACATACTATAGAGATTCAGCATGGTCAAGGTCGTGTTCTGCTTCAGAGACTTGGCTAAGGCGTGTGCCCCCTCGTGACCGATGCTATTATCTAAAGAATGGATGAGCAAACATGCACAGATCGTGAGCTTGATTCTATCGCGCAGCTGCACACAATGCTTCACACAGTTCCGACATACTTTCGAGATTCAACATGGTCAAGGTCGTGTTCTGCTTCAGAGACTCAGCTAAGGTGCATGCCCCCTCATCGCCGATGCTTTTCCCTAAACATGAACAGGGGGTGGATGAACAAACACGCACAGATCGTGAGCTTTATTCCATTGCACAGCTGCACACAATGCTTCACAAAGTTCCGACATACTGTAGAGATTAAGCGTGGTCAAGGTCGTGTTCTGCTTCAGAGACTCCTCTAAGGCACGTGCACCCTCATTGCCGATCCTATTCCCTAAACATGAACAGGAGGTGGATGAGCAAACACGCACAGATCGTGAGTTTTATTCCATCGTGCAGCTGCACACAAAGATTCACACAGTTCTGACATACTGTAGAGATTCAGCGTGGTTAAGGTCATGTTCTGCCTCAGAGGCTCGGCTAAGGCGCATGCTCCCTCATGGCCGATGCTGTTATCTAAGAGATGGATGAGCAAACACGCACAGATCGTGAGCTTGATTCCATCGCACAGCTGTACACAATGCTTCACACAGTTCTGACATACAGGAGAGATTCAGCGTGGTCAAGGCCATGTTCTGCTTCAGAGACTCAGCTAAGGCACGTGTCCCCTCGTCGCCGATGCTGTTATCTAAGCAAACACGCACAGTTCGTGAGCTTCATTCCGTTATGCAGCCTAACAATTCTTCACACAGTTCGACATACTTTCGAGATTCAGCGTGGTCAAGGTCGTGTTCTGCTGCAGAGACTCGGCTAAGGCATGTGCTCCTTCGTGGCCGATGCTGTTCCCTAAACATGAACAAGGGATGGATGAGCAAACACGCACAGATTGTGAGCTTGATTTCATCGCACAGCTGTACACAGTGATTCACACAGGTCTGACATACAGTAAAGATTCAGCGTGCTCAAGGTCGTGTTCTGCTTCAGAGACTCAGCTAAGGCACGTGCCCCCTCGTGGCCGATGCTGTTTCCTAAACGTGAACAGGGGATGGATGAGTAAACACGCACAGATCGTGAGCTTGATTCTATCGCGCAGCAGCACACAATGCTTCACACAGTTCCGACATACTTTCGAGATTCAGCGTGGTCAAGGTCGTGTTCTGCATCAGAGACTCGGCTAAGGCGCGTGCCCCCTCGTGGTCGATGCTGTTATCTAAGGGATGGACGCACAGACCATGAGCTTGATTCCATAACGCAGCTGCACACAAAATTTCGCACAGTTCCGACATACAGGAGAGATTCAGCGTGGTCAGGGTCGTGTTCCGCTTCAGAGACTCGGCTAAGGCGCGTGCCCCCTCATGGCTGATGCTGTTATCTATGGGATGAATGCACAGATCATGAACTTGATTCCATCACGCAGTTGCAGACAATGCTTCACACAGTTCCGACATACAAAATAGATTCAACGTGGCCAAGGTTGTGTTCAGCTTCAGAGACTTGGCTAAGGTACGTGCCCCCTCGTCGCCGATGCTATTCGCTAAACATGAACAGGGGATGGATGAGCAAACACGCACAGATCGTGATCTTGATTCCATCGCACAGCTGCACACAATGCTTCACACAGTTCTGACATACATTCGAGATTCAGCGTGGTCAAAGTCGTGTTCTGCTTCAGAGACTCGGCTAAGGCGCGTGCCCCCTCGTCGCCGATGCTTTTCCCTAAACATGGACAGGGGATGGATGAGCAAACACGCACAGATCGTGAGCTTGATCCCATCGCGCAGCTGCACACAATGCTTCACATAGTTCCGACATACAGGAGAGATACAGCATGGTCAAGGTCGTGTTCTGCTTAACAAACTCGGCTAGAGCAGCCGTGGTCAATATCACAACCTCGACACGCCCATAGTCCGCAGCATAGCATAGCGGCATCCATTCGTTGTTGTTCTTGGCGTTAGCATCTGCCCCGAACTCGTCCACGAGCAGCCTGACTACTTTGATGTACCTTCCCTTCGCAGCCATATGCAGTGGCATGGATCCCATGTTGTTCTTGGCATTAGCGTCCGCTCCAAACTCGGCCATGAGCATTCTTACTACTTCGATGTGCCCTTCCTTCGCAGCCATGTGCAGCGGCGTCCATCCGTCGATGTTCTTAACATTGGCGTCTGCCTTGAATACTGCAATGAGTATGGCTGTGAACTCGACATGTCCGTTTTCAGCAGCGTGGTGCACTAGCATGTTACCTTTCTTGTCCTCTGCATTGATGTCTACATTGAATTTGAATATGAGTAGCTCAAACACATTAATGTGACCTTTCTCTGCAGCTAGGTGTAGTGGCATCCGACCATGCCTGTCCTTCAATTCGACGTTGGCGTTGGGTTGATTGAGTAGTGATCTGATCAATGTCACATGACCACCCTCAGCTGCGCGATGTATCAGCGGAAGAGAAAGATCAAACTTGATCGACAGCGAATCTTTCTTGTTTTTCTGATAAAGTTTGTACCAGTGATTAAATTTAAAGTGGTTCCCCTCAACGCCATCGCCCCTCGAATAGCAATATGCAACCTTTAATTGTGCTTCTTTGTCGCCACCCTCTGCAGCTTTCAAGTGCCATTCAAACGCCTTCTTCTTGTCTACGTCAACGCCCCCTCCTCCTTCCTCATAACAAACGGCAATCGTTAGCTGCGCTTCTAAATGTCCATTCATCGCAGCTTTAGTGCACCACTCAATCTGCTTCATTAGATCATTTGCAACGCCGAATCCTACTCTGTAACATAGGGCAGTATAGAACTGTATCTCCGAGTCATTCCACATATCGATAGCGGAATTCTCCGCATCACCAAACTGGTGGTTGAGGAAGTCATGTAATCGAGGATGTAGGGTGTAAAACCTTGTGTCTTTCTCCATAAACCTGGGACGCCAGTCACTGAAACTTGAATCGTACTTGAGTTCATTCAGCCAGCTCTGTTGCCAAAGTTTGTGTAAATTGTTCTCCGCAGACGATGCCAATATAATGTTATTACCCAAAGCCTTCTTCGCAAGTGCTTGTGAGAATGGAACCTCAAAATGCCTTAGCTGGCCAAGCAATAATTTAAGATTATCATCTAGATAATCAAAGCTATACTGGATGCAGGTGTCGAACGAATCGTAACGATCTTCCAAAATATCTGTTGCATTCCATAGCCGGTCGCTGAAGTTGCTGATAAATTGGTCGACGGGCTCCATGCAGTTGTTGAAGATACCTCCAAGAAGACGAATCGATAATGGATGACCGCCTGCAAGGCGACTAATATTCATTGCATTTTCAACGTTGATGTCATTTAAACGTTGAGAAGCCCATTGCCGAAAGATCTGCATGCCGTCAAGTGGTTCCAAGCCATTCAGCTCGACAAATTCTTCATTAGGCCAGCCGAGTGCAATTCTTGATGTTGCAAGAACTTTGATGTTGTTTGGTATCTGATGGAAAAATCTGATCAAAGTTATCACATCCTTTTTGGTCGCTGGGTCTCCTTGTTCGGTTGCGTGCTTGAGATCTTCCATATTGTCAAGATAAAACAGTATATCCCCTCCACTTTTTAACTTGGCTATCACTGTATTTTGTGGAATCTTAGGATCTCGAGATGTTTCGATGTCCATGTTGAGAAATCCGGCGATGATTGAGATTACTGACTCAGAGCTTGGGTTTCCAACAAGGGATATCACCAGAACTCTGCCAGAGTTGAAGTTCTTGACCGCTTGAATTGCCAATGCCGTTTTCCCCATCCCGCCGAAACCGCGAATGGTAATATATTGAATATTCTTATCACTCAGTAGTTGTTCCAATTTTTGGAGCTCTAGCTGACGTCCAACAAATTTTCCATATGTGTTGACGTTGCCGAAATCTACTTTCATCGCCAGTTGGTTCTCATTGCCAGCTTTGGTTTGGTGAATGGAAAGATTTTTTGTCAGTGAATGATCCCTGTTAGTTTCCCTTGTTCATATTATTATACCAAAATTTCTGCTCACCTTGAAAAATATTTGAGGGATGTTCTTTTTCATAGTTAATGTCTATCAGTTTGTGTATTCAAATAAACCGTTCGGTGATAATATTGTGAGTTTACATTGTTTCCAACAATCGTTGCTCAGGGAGCGGAAGAAACTGAAACTCACTGTAGAGAGGTTCTGTCCCAATTATAAAGTGCGTCTTCTCCAAACCAGATCGCAAATTCTCCATGGCTTTCTTCATCAGACCTATATTCTTTTCAGCATTTGTGATAGGTCGTTTGGCGAGATTGGTATCGTCATCATGCAAACACAGAATGAATGGCGATTTTCTTTCTGTCACAATCGGTATGATGTGTTCCATGCAGAACTCAGAGAAGCTGGCGTGGAGAATTTTGGACGCATTACGTCTGAACACAATCAATCCACCAAATAACACTTGCTGCTGCACGCCATCCCTTTCGAGTTTGTGGCCGCTGGTGCCAGGAATGTCGACAATGTCATAATATTGTATGCCATAAGCCCTGTTCTTCATTTCACTACCGATGCTTTGGAGTTGCCATTCGAAAACCATGGAAATTCCTGGGGTAAAAAATCAAAAGCAAATTTAAAAATGCACAGAGCAAGACCAAATTACTGCATTTCAGCTACATTACTCACCATGCGGATATGGCTTGGCGACGCCAATTACAAGCGCATCATCATATACACCGACTATCGGCAAACAAAGTCGCAGTTCCACCACAGAATTACACTGTCTCACACCTTCCTTAAGAGGGACGGGAATCTTGTATTCACCCTCTCTTTTCGACAATAACCTCATATCGCATAGTCGCTGCAGGTTCTCATTACTATAATCGACCCTTTCCGACGACGCACTAGTGTAGTTGACAAAATAACGTAAGAATGCGAGCACCCCTTCTGTGATTGGTCCAGTGAAGAGAGAACACATATAGAGTAGAAGGCGCTGCTGTGTTGAAAGCGCGTCGATGGTAGGTCGGAAACGGATTCTGAGGTTTCTCTTTCCATGTGAGCCATCCACTAGCATTGCATTGAAGTGTTCATGAACGAGCTCCTCAAGCAGTGCACTACGATACTGTGGTAAGCCGACTGCATAGCCAAGAGATTCCAAACATAATGGATGTCCGTCTACGAGCCTGACGAGATCGTGCAGCAACTGTGTGGTATTTGTCTCGTTCTTCATTCTCCGCTTTACTTGAGAGTCAAGTTTTCCAATGAACAACTCGGCACCACTGTCAATGTCCGAATCAGTCAAACCAGTGAGATGCATCGCGTCCTCCTCTGTATTCCACTTTAGAAGTTGATGCGACGTGGCAAGAATTTTCATTGTTATCTCTGGTATCGACATAATCTTTTGAAGCCAGTCTACCAATGTTACGGCGCCTTCATCGCCTCTGGCTTGTGCGCGCTTCAAGACATCGGCTTGATCGAGGATCAGTAAACTTGTCCTTTGAGACTTAAATCTGTCGATGATGGCCCGTTCCAATGTGTGAAAGTCATTGCCGAAATCTTCCTTGAATATGACTTGACTCAAACGCTGAAGATATTTGATGGCCGGTACCTCTTGTGAAGGATCGAATCGCCAAGCAAAGATTCCACCGGGGAAGAGATGCGCCATCCGCCTGACTGCCTTCTCAGCCAACGCCATCTTTCCCTGACTGGCAATACCTTCAATGGTGTACATGGGACAGGTCTGTGTCCCTCTCTTCGCCATACGCCTCAAAACGTGACATATTTCGATAAGTTCCTTCTTGCGTCCGCAAAAAAATCGCGTGAAGGAGATCTCTTCGAGGTTGTGGGGGGGCATGTGAGCTTCGATCGTAGGTTTGCCCTCCCCGCACTTGAACGCACCATCCTCTTCCTGAAACGTGGACGAGTAGAGCACCATGGCACCGGGGAAGTAGTTGCGTTGTCGGGTATTTTTTAGGTCTTTCATGATGGCGCGCGCCTCCAGCATTGCCATTTCGACCGTGCAGCCACTGGCAAGGCACTGGTAGAATTTGTACTCGAACTTGCAGACAAGGTCATCCGGCAGGGGACAGTGCGAACCAATGGTGTATGGAATGCCGTTACCAGCCAAGCCTCGGGCGACTTGACGAGTATCGCAGGCAGAAAGAAATACCAGCCTTAGATTCATAGTCGTGACGAGGCGCAACGTGTCAACGAAGTCGAGACTTCCTGTATCTTGATCCTCAAAGATGAGTGCCATCGTACCATCGCTCTTAGAGCCGCAGTGCCCTATGAAATGAAGCACCATGGCCATCTCAGGCTTTCCCCTAAGCAATTCGTACGTTTGGTCGACTGTCGGCGGGAACACATGCTGCAGTAATACAGTTCGATTGTTTTTCTCATACTCATCACATAAGGCCTGAAACTGATCGCTCAGATGCAGATCTGAAAATTTCTTTGCATTGGGGTCATTCGGCAGGACGATGGGGTCCGGTACGACGGTGACGATGCGCAGCGGAAGTTTCGATTGGGACGGAGAATTCGATGGTTGAGGTTCTTTCGGTTTACGTAGGCGTGCAAATTTGCATTGGGTAGTCAGATATGCATTGTTTCCCCATGCGTACTCCCAGGGAATGACATCGAGGTCGTCGTCGCTGTTGAGTTCGAGCAGGATCCGACCCTTTGATTGACGTGATAATATAACCTGCAGCAGATGCCAGGCGTGGCTGTACTCGTTATTGGAAAAGAGGGCCTGGAATAAATTTTTGCCATATTTTCTGAGCTTCGAGGAGTTGGGTTCCAAGTTGAAGACATCGTTGGCGATAGATCGACCTTCTTGGATTTCTTGAAGGTCGAAGAAATGGCTTTCAACGAACTTTGCCAGGTGATCATCGGCGACGGTGACACGGACTCTGGTTTCTTTGGGGTTATCACCGTTGGTATCCTTTGACAAGGATATTAGCATGTTTGTGAGTGTGTGTGTTTGGGTGTGTGTGTGGGTTTGGGTGTAGGTGCTTTCTCCAATTTGACAAACCCACTCGCCATGACTCGCCGTTGTAAAACTGTCTCGCTGAGTTCGTCCTTTTCGGGCCGAACCTTAATTAAAGTGGCTCAGAGTGACCCGACCTCTTTCCCTTTTGATACAGTGCAACCTTTTGGCACATGCCACTCTTACGCCTCAAGGGTTGTTTAATGTGATTTTGTCTCTAAAAAATCCTCTGCATGAAATCCATGGCATGTAACCACTACCCCACATTATGTGCAATATACATCCTTACACCAAATAGTTACTGATACTTGTGAGACTAATAGCTTGTTCTTCTGTTTTAAGGAAATTCACAATAGAGATTAGTTGTGAGAACTGTATTCTTGAAATTATATAACTCTCTCTGGAGATTTTGAGTAGTACAAAAAATACCTCAACTTTAAAAGTATAGAATGTTATAAATATAAATGCTATTTAAAAAAGGGCTTCATTATATTATTCTTTAATTGATTTTTATAATTCTATTAATTTCTTTTTTAAAAATTAAGTTTTATTTATAACTGACTATAGCTTTAAAAATAAGAACTTTTACTAAGTTTAATGAAATTATAACTACTAAATTCACAGTCATATGTGCTCAAAACAGAAATAATTATATTTGATTAGAATATTACTATATTTGATATAATATATATATTTAATATTTTATTGAATTATTTATTTAGAAATTTAATAATAAGAATAATATATTCTAACTATATATTCTATAGCTTTTTCTATTAAATCTTTATGATAAGCATCTATATATTGAAAAGATTTTCTTGCAAATTTATAAATAGTAAATAATAAAATACTATTTAAAGCTTAAGATATAAATAATTCTAAGTATATATAATTATAATGTTCTCTAGTAAATACTTTAGAAGTCTTCTAATATATTTTAATATAATTTAATTTATAATAAAATTTAGAATAAAAAATAATTTTATATTCTTTTTTTATAATTAATTCTTCAAGTATATATTTTTAATTAATAAAATTAGACAATAATTCTAATTCTTTTTTTCATTTTTAATATATTTTTAATAAATCTCATATATATCATCTGATATAAATACTTGATATCTTATTAAATTATCAAATATAAAAATTATAATTTAATTAGAATATATAATTTTAAAAATAAGAATTACTTTTATTTTAACTTGTTTAATATTATCTAAAGTTATTAATTATTTTTATTTATTTTAGATATTATAGTTTCTCTTATTATTTTAGAAATATAAAAAAATTTAACTCATTCTTTTTTATTTAAATATAATAGTCTAATTATTTTTATTAAAAATTTACTCAATATTAAGACTTTTTCTTTTCCTTTTTTTCTAAGGGACATTTTATCTTTAAGATACTAAATTGTTTTTTTACTATTATTTCAATAAAAAATTAATTCATTATATATAATAAAAATATAATATTTTTTGCTCTCTTTATTTAAAATAAATAAGTTTTTTAATATTATTTTTATTAGCTATTATTAGAGTTTTATTATTAATATTTATTTGATTTAAAAACTCTTTATTTTTTTTTTAAAAAATTAATAATATAATATTGAATTTATTTTCTTTAAAATATTGAAAAACTTTTAAAAAATATCCTAATGAGTTAATAAACTTTAAATTTTAATATATTTATTACTTTTTAATAAAGATAAATAATGATATTTTACTATTCTTTTCATTAATAAATAATTTTCTAGTACTTTATGATTTTAATTTGAACTAATAGTAATAGTTTCACTTGCTTTAATAATATTATAGCCAATTTATCTAAATTTAAAATATTGAGCTAAAGCTATTAATTTTACTTTTATAAAGGTTTTTTTTTTTGAAAATCATAATTATAGTCTTCTTTATTAGTAAAATTCTCAGTATTATCAGAATCTTCATATATTAGAATTATATATAGAATGAATGATTTTTGAGAAAGATATAAAAAATAAAATATATAATATAGTAATAATATTACAAATAAATAGTATATAAATAGATATATAAATAAGTTCATACTTATCTTTCTCCACTACTATACCAGTTACAAGATTTTGATAAGTAATCTTCTGAGTCTCTTTTTTATATATAACTTATACCTTCTCTATCTTGGGTTCATTTACTGTATCTTTTTTTT
>RBNI01002429.1:0-18539 GCA_003990745.1 Jimgerdemannia flammicorona | reverse complement strand
TTTTTTTTGTTTTTTTTTTTTTTTTTCCTCATGGAGCCACGCACGTAACATTGGAAACAACTCCGTTGTGTGCAATTTCGGTCTCAAAGGCGAGATGCCGTATCTATAAATTTGTATATACACTCAAGGTCATGATTCTTTCGGCAATATTTGTGCACGGGCCGGTACCGCAGCGTAACTTAAAACAACTGTCGAGAACGACTATAGATCAAGAAAGTTAGTACGACCTCTAGAGAACAAATTTCCGACCCACCACTCGCAGAATTTTATATTGTGACTGCCAGGAACGCGCTATCTGACTGCGGTAAGGCGGATCCGACTGGTTAAATATCTTGGCCAAGTAGCTGGTCTCTGGGGCGCAGAACACTTTTGGTTTAACATTGTCGATGATTGGATACACAGGCAATTATGCGCTTCCTATCATATTCTACTTATAGATATTCGTCCTTTCAACTCAAGTCGTTCTATAGATATTGAAGTTCAACGAACTTTTTGTTTCGACGGAAGTGATCCGCTGCACAGACTGTTAATCGTAATTGTGACCGAATTGATCTGGTGGAGGCCATATTTGGACAGGCTTACCTGTTCTCGTAAGTCCAACTTTTACTTCGCATTTATGGTGTAAGGCACTCTGCTACTTATCGTCCATGTGATACACTTGTTTCTCCGATCCCGCTCCTATACTTTCTATTTATGGTAAGGTAGCTCGGTACTGTAGCCGTTTTGGTAACACCTGGATAGCAATATCATTAATATCATTGGTGTACAATGCACTCAATACCTAGCGAATGATAATGCTCAGGGGGGATTAGTCAAGGTACGCTAACAGCTAATATACGCTTAAAGATATCACAGAAGGAATTAGAGTTCGAGGTAGGCTTTTTCTGGCATTGTAACTGCCCACAAACACTAACACTAACGTCGAATATCTATTGCTTCGCCACACAAGCCTGCCAAGAAGCATTGCCTCCCTCGACATCACCACAAATTCATATGGCCTATGCGAGTATGATTCTCGACTTCCCACCAGCGTTTAACAGATTGCTGGCGGCAAGACCCTCTCCAGCGATCAACCGTGTAGCAACTGCAGGCAGCTCTTGAGTAGGGACGAACATCTCGGGATTCATCGTACCGTCTCTCAGGAGAAGGCGCACCTTGGTTCTCCCACGTCGACCATGCTCCGATCACGGTTGTGAAATCATTTGTCAGTTGGGCCGTCCTGAGATAAAAAACATTTCTACAGTATTGTTGTGCGTATAGTTATTATAGGGAGTTTGAGAAGCATACTCTGAAACTATTTTTTGTCTCTTCCCCACTTCTTTTTCTTTCATTTGATTTATTATTTTTTATCCTCTGTCAACATCAATAAAGAGGTGATAAATGAACGAGGGGCTGTGAAATAAGTTGACTAAATGTTCCGTGATCCTCCATCGTCGCGGTGCCAAATGAAGGGCGGGGTGTAAATTCGATAAGCAACAGCGAATTGCGTCAGCCGAAATAAAAATTTCAACAAAAGTGGAGGGCATCGTGATTCCGAATGATGAAAACAGTATTTGTAGAACAACTTCGGGAGAAATTTTATATCCAGTGGAAGTGATCCATTGCATTTGCAGCACAATTGTATCTAAAGAAGCGCGTTGAGAAACCGCATTACGGTCGAAAGGACAGAAAAATTTGTCACGGAAAACGGCGATGCCTTGTAATCAGATGGATAAATCTGGTCAGTCCTCGCAGAGGAGACTAGGACTATCTAGGATACAGTATACGTTTTGAGGATGGAAGGTGTACCACACGAATGGCATAGCGGGTGCTGTCGGAAATGAGTGGTTTCTTGCTCTATGCGATATTTTCCATATCGATTTTCTTGGACGTGGGTGTCACATGGTGAATAAACCCCAAGGAAATCGATAAGGAAAATATCGCGTAGAGCCTATTTCCAGCAGCACCCGCTAAATTTTGACCAGTCTATGCTTTTTGTGGGTCTCCTCTGCGATGAGTTCACCAATGATATTGCTATCCAGAAAACAAGTCACAGGGAATAGCAGAATCGAGGTGTGGAAAAGCCATAAATGAATTACGGTTGGCCGGCTTGCAAAGCTCTAGGAAAGGCGACAGCTATGCTATACATTTTGGTAGCAGAACGTAGGAGCGTGCAAGGTTATATGGCCTTACACCATAAATGCGAAGTAATAGTTGGACTTACGAAAACAGAACTCCAGGAAAACATAGCAAGCAAGCATACTGCCAAAAAATGTGCGTGATGTAGGTGCGATGAGGCAAGGAACCTATGGATTTCACTATTCGTTTGATGATGGAAAAGCCACATGGATACCCAAAAACACCACGGAAATTTCGAGGCGTGGTAAGCTGTCCAAATATAGTCTCATCCAGATCAATTTGGTTCTGTGCAGCACTGAAAAACGGACACGTTCCCGATCAGGAAACACTTCCCTCTTTTTAGTTAGGGATAAGCGCATCAGCGGATCACTTCCGAAAAAGTTCGTTGAACAAAATTGATAAAACGCAAACCGTCAAAATGAACTTCAAGTAATAACAATATCTATAGAGCGACTTCAGTTCGAAAGGATGAATATCTATAAGTAGAACGACCTCGGGTCGAAAGGATGGAAAAGTTTGAATATGATAGGAAGCCTGTCACACTATCAGTCTCCTCGGATTTAGGCTGTGGCACAGAAGCCGAATGTAAGGAAACATTCCAAGATGTAAACATTTTTATACAATCATTGCATGATTTGGTATGAAACATAATTTTCTGTGCATCCAATCATCGAAAATGTTAAACAAAAAGTGTTCTGCGTCCCCAAAGACCAGCTACTCAAACCGTCTGTTCCAGGAACCTGCTCGCCCCCACGCTCTATGCGATTTAACAAATAATGACACAACAATTTGTGGGCAATCAAAAAATCGTCCAGGGAACATTTGATTTAATAATATCATGTAGGTCAAAGTATACAAAACGCACAGGGATTATTTTTATACTTTGTGTTGTAGTATATTTGTTTTTCACAAAGAGTGGATATTGCAAACATCGCGCTTTTATGCGTAACTGATTATTGATGACATGACGTAACACAAGCCACAAATGATGATCAATGACTAGCGATAATGCCCGCGAGAAAGAAAAAACTACAGCAGAATTGATAAAGGGAAATAAGGCAATCTTAAATCAAATTATATGTATTTGGGTGAAACACACGGTCGAAAAACCGACCCTTGTATATACATGAGTAAGGAGGGTTGGTGGTAGAGAAAACGATGGCGAATGTACATGAGGCAAATGTACGTAGAGTAGCGTATAATACGTGAAGTGCTGGATTACAATGTTAAGGAGCGCAAAACCAAAGAAGGCAACCCAAAAAGGGAAGTATACGCCCGCTATGCATTTCAAGGCGAAACATGATTTAATCCCAAACAGAGACGGCATTCGGCGCCCGAAACCTTTGCCCCCGAGACATTCCCGCATACATTGACCTGTGGTCTCGAGCGAGCCCACTCATCGTAAACATATAACAGGTTGTAAATGAACGGTGGATTTTGATTCGATTGTAGTAAGCCAATCATTTCGTACTGTTCAAAGTATAAAAACCGTATGGAGATGGTTTTATACTTTGACTATTATTGGCGCACAAATCGCTCAATAACTATCGAATATTCAAAATATATACAGGTGATAGTTTTTATGCTTCAATCTGTGCGATATTATTGGCGCACAATAACCATCGAATAATAGCACTCTCTTCAAAGTAAAAAACCGTACGGGGGTGGTTTTATACAAGCTTAAAAACCATGCGTGTGGGTTTTCCTCAACAGCCGTGTATGCATCTCATCATCTTTGGGATACCCATAGTATATTTCCAGAGAATGGTGGCAACGGAATATAAATCCTCTGTAGGTGTTACAGGTTTTGTTGTAAATAAGTGGAGAGCAAAGAAGAGCAGCGAAGAAGAGCGCTGTTTATTACTCCCGTTGGAATCAGTGATGTAATCAAGGGTGACGTATCACGTATAAGCCACATAAGCCACAAATTATCGAGATGCACTCCTGCTCAAGTATGTAAGAATGTAAGAATGTAATAAACTGTAATAAACCAAGCAATAACTGCTAATTGACTGTGAATGAACTAAAAGGATGCTATCTACATATGCTTAAAATATAAGAAAATATAGTGAAAATAAGATGTAGATGTGGAAACTCAAATATAGAGAAAATAAAATAGATCAGTGAATAACTGTAATGTTTGAAGGTTGCTTAGCTGGATGCTGGTGTATAGGTAGAAATATCCATTTCTTGAGTGTATTGCTTGACTTTAGATCCTAGAAGGGCTTTGGTAAGTGAATCTATAATTATATATTCAATAGAGATATATTCTAAATATATGATATTCTCTATATACTCTCTTATATAATAGTACTGTATACCAATATACTTTGTTCTGGAATAATGTACTGAATTCTTTGCCATAGCAATCATAGACTGGTTGTTCTGATATTATAATATTATAATTTTGAATTTATATATACAGTTTTATATACTTTTATATATATATATATATAGTTTTATATACTCTGCTAAGCTATATTCATTAAGGAGATTTATTATATAGAATATCCAAATAGTATAATCTTTTCTATCAAAGATTAGGATGGATCTTTTTACTATACTTACAATAGCAGAGACTATATTTCTCATTATAACTGATCTCTTGATTTATCTTTTACAATATCTTGATATATAATATTAGAGAGATATTTCTTAGCCACCAATGGGGGCTCATAACCTTTATTGTAAATAAGTAGAGAGTAAAAAAGAAAAGCAGTAAAAAAGAACATTATTTATTACTCCAGATAGATTATATATTTATATATTGGAATCAGTGATATAATTAAGAGTGATATAGTTATATATAAGCCACATAAGCCACAAATTATTAAGATGCAAATAATAAGAATTTTAACAGATTTGTTGAGATATAGTGAGGCCAAGGTCAATTAGAAATGATATGTAGAGATTTGAGCTTGATATTTCCAGGGTGAAGGTTGGAGATAGTGGGCAAGAGGATAGCTGTACAATGAGGTATCAGTCATTGGAGCAGTGGGAAATGGCATCCTTGAGAGTGCCACATGAAGCTAATTCAAATGTCATTAAGTTCAGAATAAGTAAAATCCAATGAAAAAATACCCAAGATATAGCATAACAGTCATTAATTATAAAGTGAAGAAGAATAATGTGCCTATTATCATGAGAATTAAATATATATATAATTATATAGTGAAGAATAATAAGGTGCATATTGTAATGAGTTTTTTTTTTTTTTTTTTTTTAAAAAAAAAAAAAAAAAAAAAAAAGTGTTCTGATCATCAAGCTAATTGCTAATATAGATAATCGAATTTCAATCCTACTTGATAGGTATACACATATAGGTAGAATTAACTCTTAAGAGACAATACAGATTAGATAGTTGGTGATGGAAGCCATAGATGCACCGAGGGATTCATAGCTAGTATCGGAGTATACAAAACTGCGGGCAACGTACAAAACACACAAACACACATATAAAAGCAATACAATGTTTTATATCATGTAAATTTCGTTTTTGTATCAACTATGTGCCGCATTTGAATTGTCATTCGCGAAGATGGCTTGGCCGGCGTGATCCATGGAAAAGACAACAATAGCACAGTTGTACCATAAAAAGGCGTTGCGATGATTCTCACGCCTGTTCACAATGTTTCCAATGTGTAAATTGTGGCGTAGAAACCAAAATTGTGGGCGGGCGTTAATTTGTACGGACATCTGCCAGGTCGCTCGGTTTGCATTGTCCCCCCTTCCCTTATATATTCTCCCCGCAGACTAAACGACACAATTCCGACTTGCTGCGACATTCTCTAATAAACTACTTGTCAAAAATTACGTCGGCGAAGGGGCCGAGACACACCGAAATCCACTGCAGTAACCTCAATCCTCTACTTTGCGGAAAGACGCATGCGCAGCATGATCCCAATCTGTTACCAGACGCAGTATGGAAAATATTACGCTCCGCCTTGCATCTTTAGAAAGCTCTTGATCCAGAAACCCGAATTCTGCGGAGTTGACTCAACACAGACAAGAATTGTCAATATGTCATCGCCGGGATTAGCGATCCCGAAATGCAGGCCAGGAATCGAGACGCATGAGCGAAAGAGGGGACAGGCCGGTTGTCGACAAATAGGATGCGAGAAATCACATTTCCTCGCTCGCGGTCGTCTTTTCGTCGTTTCACTTTGATAACGACGCCAACCGGAAAAGGTGCATTGTCCTGATCCCGCGTCCTTTTAGTCATTTAATGTCATCGCGATGGCTTTCCATCTTTCGGATTTGCTGTATTGTGCACCAAGACGGCCGGCAGTTCACACGCTTTTCGTTCCCTGCAAAGTCGGCCGTCCAGAACCAGGAATGTGCTATATTGATGGCCAGCGGAAAGTGGCTCAGCTTTTGAACTGGATTTTTGGCGCCGTCGGATGAGAGGTTCGAACCAAGCAAAAAACGAAGGGTCTCCTCATCGGTCATCTAGTCTACGGAGATCTTCGGAACAGAATTGCGGGTCGTCACAATATAATGTGTCATCCGGTTTCAGGAATATATGCGTCTTCCATATTGTACACGGTATCCGAGACAGGCAGCGCTTCGTCATCATCGGACCCCAAGATATTTAACCAGTCCTCAAAAAGAATAGCGCTCGGATATTCCTACCCTGCCAAGGCCTTTTGTAAAATTCTGTGATGAAGGGTCGGAGTTTGTTCTAGAGCTCGTACTAACTTGATCCGTAATTTGACAGTCGCCTCCGTAAGTTGTTATTCCGTATCCGGCCGGCCGGCCTGTGCGGCTAGAGTTTTTTTTTTTTTTTTTTTTTTGATAATTCGAAAAGCGCTGGTATGTGCATTTTTTATTACAATATTTTTATTATATCAAATAAACAATATGATCATCTGTTCTCACCTCCGAGTGCATATAGCACACAAATTTATACAGCACCTTGGAAATCGTCGCCTTTGATTGGTTTCTGCGCCACAATCTACACACTGGACTTCCTCATTCGCAACGCCTTTTATGGTATGACTGTGATATTGTTGTCTTGCCATTTACCACACTGGCCAGACCATCTTCGCGAGGAATGACAATTCGAATGCGTAATCGGCACATAGTTGATACATAAAACGAAATTTGCATGATATAAAACCTTTTATGCTTTTATCTGTGTGCTCCTTTTTGTCGTTGTGTTTTGTTCGTTGCCCGCAGTTTTTTATACACTGATACCAGCTATGAATTCCTCGGTGCATCTATGGCTTCCATCAACCAACTATCTAATCTGTATCATCTCTTAAGAGTTAATTCTACCTATATGTATATACCTATCAAGTAGGATTGAAATTCGGTTCCTCTACATTAGCAATTAGCTTGATGATCGGAACACGTGTTTTTTTTTTTTTTTTTTTTTTTATAAAAAAAAAAAAAAAAAAAAAAAAAAAAAAAAAAAAAAAAACTAATTCTCATTACAATATGCACCTTATTGTTCTTCATATAATTATATATATATATAATTCTCACTACAATAAACACAACATTATCCTTCACTATATATTTATATATATATATTTAATTCTCATTATAATAGTCACATTATTATTCTTCACTTTACAATTAATGACTGTTATGCCATACCCTCTATATTTTTCATCGGATTTCGTTTATCCCGAACTTATTAGTTCCACACGGCACTCTGGAGGATGCCATTTCCCACCACTCCAATGACTGGCACCTCATTGCGCAGCCCACCGTCTCCAACCTTCACACATTCAGCTATACCAACCACGACCTCCACCCTGGAGATATCAAGCTCAAATCCCCACATACCGTTCCTAATTGACCTTGGCATCGCCACGCCTCAAAAAACCTGTAACACCTGCAGAGGATTTATATTCCGTTGCCGCCGTTCTCTGGAAATATACTACGGGTATCCCAAAGACGATGAGATGCATACACGACTGTTGATGAAAACCCACATGCATGGTTTTTAAGCTTTGAACCAGATGAAATGATTGGGTTACTGTAGTCGAATCAAACGCTACGGCCCAAAGTATAAAAACCGTCCCCGTAAGGTTTTTATACTTTTAAGGAAGCGCGGTTATTGAGCGATTTGTATGCCAATAATATTATTGCACAGGTTAAGTATAAAAACCATCCCGGGACGGTTTTTGTACTTTGAAGAAAGCGCGTATAAAAACCACCCCCGTACAGTTTTTATACTTTGAACAGTACGGAATGATTGGCTTACTACAATCAAATCAAATCCACCATTCAAAGTGTTGGGATTTACACTCAATATATGTTTACGTTATCATTTGTGGCTTGTGCAGTATGCCATCAATTTTACGTCATCAATAATTAGTTTGTAATATCAATAAAATACCGCTCTTTGCGAAAAACCAATATATTACACACAAAGTACAAAAACCATCCCCATGCGTTTTGTATACTTCGACATACATGATATGATTGAAGCAAATTTTTCCTGGGTGCTTTTTTGATTTCGGTATATGGGCCCACAAATTTTTGTGTCATTATTTGTTAAATTGCATGGAGCGTGGGGGGGTGGGGGGAGGTGGGGGGGAGCAGGTTCCTGGAACAGATGGTTTGAGTAGCTGGTCTCTGGGGACGCAGAACACTTTTGGTTTAACATTTTCGATGATGGATGCACAGACAATTATTTCTCATACCAAATCATGCAATGATTGTATAAAAAATGTTTACATCTTGGAATGTTTCCTTACACTTTGTTTCTATGTTCTGCGTTTTCTCTTACTCAACCTCCACACAGATTCAGTTTCTGTGCCACAACCTAAACCCGAGGAGTCTGATAGTGTGACAGGCTTCCTATCATAATCAAACTTTTCCATCCTTTCAACCTGAAGTCGTTCTACTTTACTTGAAGTTCATTTTGATGGTTTGCACTCTCACCACAGAATCACAACGAGCTTTTTATGCGATTCGTTGACATGCTTATCCCTAACTAAAGGAAACGTAATGGTGACCAAATTGACCAATAGATGGTGAATGTGGTGCTACAAAATATAGCAACAATATACATACATTCAGTGTTGTCATTGTTAGTAGCAACCAGCGTAATGAGCAGAGATGTTTTGTCGGCTGTTATCCAATAAAGTGTGGCGGCTGAATTCAGCGGATTCTGGATGCTATTACTATCGTCAGTTCCCGGAAATATGATGGACGTTGATCTGTCTCCCCTGTGGGATTTCCACGCAAGTGTTATTGAAATTCATTGCAAGCGGATGGTTCTCCATCGATGAGGTTGTTTGGTGTGAATTGGTTATTAGTAGCGAAATCAAAAACTATTCGGGGAATATAATGATTTTTTTGTGACGTTGCACAGGAACTCAGGCTAAAAATGGTAAACTTTACATCAATCGAATAATTCTACCGGCAACGGCAGATGCAACTAGATCAAACCATTGATCGACAATGATCTATTCAACAAAAATTCGGCGTCTGCCTCCGGTTGGTGCAACATTGTCGAATCTACGTTTTTTTTTTTTTTTTTTTTTTAAAAAATATATATATATATATATATATGTGATGGTGGCGATGGTGATTGTGATGACATGGATTCAATATCAAAAATTAATGCAAAAATCAGGATTAATTTAGAATGGTCGCAATGAAATGGAATAGATTTTTTTTACCAAATCATTGATTGATATTATGATTAGTGAAATTTATTCCTATTAGACTTGCAAATGCAGGTATGAAATGATGTATTTGATATTGATGGTACTCCATTTACATATTTACCTTTTGATTCCATATGTATGATATATTGAATGATGAGGTATATTTTTATACAATTGATGTGCCTATAACTTGTAATGTTAATATGACTTGTATATATATATATTGCCCTATGATAATATATTGATAAGTGCCTATATTGGGCATTATGAGTATCAATGAGCTATTGCATTGTTATCATATGATCAGTAGTATTTGAGAATATAAGAATCTTAATACCATTGATATAAAAGAATGAGAACATCTTGATGGATAGGTTATATGACATATATATATCAGTTATAAGTAAAGATATATAAGTATTAATAATATAAAAATTATAAGATACAGTAATATATAGTATTGTGAGATAGTGATATGATAGTCAAATGTAATAACAAGACTTATATATTTAATAAAGATCTATGATATTTGTAACCTTACTAATAATATTACAAGAATACTTATATAGATAAATATATATATACAAGTATTCATACTAATATTGAGAATACATCAGTTATATTATATATATATATATATTAACTAGTATTGATTATATAATAATAGTTTATATATATCAATAAGAGATAGTATGTGAAAAATACATGCAATAGGAGTACTGAGAATAGCCAGAGAATGGCATTAAGTAGGATTTTATAATTTTTTAACAGACTCAAAGTTCTGCAGATTTTTATTAGAAGGAAACCTAGACTATATAGGCCAAAACTCTCCCCCACCACCCACCAAGCACTGCTCCTCCATTAACTTAGGCTAGCTATTATCCAGTAGCTCAACTATGCTAGGTATAGCAGAGCCTATGGTGGCCTATACCTCATTCTGTATACTATACTCTTCCTACCACCAGAGAGAACCCAGCCATATGTCAATGACTGAAAGCATATGCCCAAGATCCCAACATATATATAAGGCCATATCTGAGCTAAATAGAATAGTCCCTGCCATC
This sequence comes from Jimgerdemannia flammicorona, assembly GCA_003990745.1. Lineage (NCBI taxonomy): Eukaryota > Fungi > Mucoromycota > Endogonomycetes > Endogonales > Endogonaceae > Jimgerdemannia > Jimgerdemannia flammicorona. The sequence goes on along the minus strand of RBNI01002429.1, from coordinate 7,729 downwards.
TCAAAGAGAATGATAGATAAAGAAAAACTCTCATCAAAGTACATTACAGTAGATAGGACCTAGTTCTCCCAGTCAAGATAAGTAAAGGACTTACATGTAAGATGAGAGAAGACTTCCAATATCCCACTACTCAAGCCTGTGGGCCTTGATCACATTGCTATATCAGCTCCTGGTTCTAGTTAAGTATAGCTAAGATATCTGAAATAGATAGCCTTGGGTCTCTCGACCCCTTCTAATGACTGGGGCCCAATCTACCAAATCACCAAAAGAAGCTGAGAGTGACACCTACTACCTAACTACTCTATACCAATCAAAAGACCCCACTGAAGCAGTATCCACCCCAGTCCCAACAACTATCCCCAGCCTGATACTCTACTGGTTCACCATAATCACCCTTTCTCCTATCTGTGACAGCCATCTCTCCTCTCATTCTGACAATATCTGAAAAACAGTCACCTATACCAGAGCCATGCTCACCAAGAAGCTTGCCAAAGCCAGAGAGCCTTACTACAGATACTGAGGACCTGCAGGTAACCTATACTGGACACTTGATGCCTAAGGTTGGATGCCTCTCTATGTAATCTGTGATGTACTGAGACAGTATCTTGTTGGTGATAGTAAAAGAAAGAAAGTGCTACATTAAAACAGATATACTCTAGACATAGCTGAAAGTATTAGAAACTGTAAAAAAGTAGAGAAGATACCAATCAGACACTGATAAAGGGGCAACTCACCACCATTACCTCTCTTCCACTACTCTGCAATAGATACAGCAAACCAACCTGAGATAGAGGGGGTAATAATTATAGCAAGTGGACTTGGAAGATTGCCTACCAAACTATTGTGACTGATAAGATAGCAGAAAAAGGAGGTTATGAATTAAGAGTCATTGTAATACTATAGCTCAAAGTTGGATATAATAGAAATTCATAATATTATAGAATTTAAATTTACAATTACTACTAGGCTATAGAGATATTAGTTATTGAAATAGATATTATACAAAGTAAAAATTTCAATACTATAGACTGATCAGATTTTATTAGCAGATATTGATTCAAGTTGGTCAAAATTTAGAAAACTGAAATGCTTCTATTATAATATAAATATACTATTTGACTATTAATCTAAAATAATAATATTTGTATTATTTTAAGCTCTATAGTAAAATATATTAGATATTTCTCTATATAATTATAGAGTTATAATATATATAATATCTGAAGAAATAATATTAATCATAGCAAAGTATCCTTCATATGAAATATATGTGAGATGTATTATGCTAAATCAAGTGTACTGATACATATAAGCTGGGTCAATAGGTTTGATGAATATGGAAGCATGCGCTTCCCAGGCCTGCTATTTACATAAAGCAAAGGGGCCATACATTTATTGTTCCTCCTCCAAAAGGGAAGGGTGGGATGGGTTGCATAAACTGATTGTAGGAACTAACTAAGTATACAGGTGTAGTCTATGTGCTTGATTGTTAAGATGCAACACATACTCAGTTGGTTAGGGGGATATTACAATAATGTATACTGAAATATTGCTAAGCTATTTGCCACTGGCATCTTGCCAGAGAACTGAGACTAGGCTAACATTATATAAGAAACTATACAATGGAAACTGAGACTAAGCTAAGATTGCATAAGAAATGGTATAGTAGAGAACTGACACTAAGCTAAGATTATATAAAAGACCTGAAAGATTGTATGATAGTGGCTTTGGCCACTTTGCTGAAGTTTGAGCTACATTCATAACTCTAACAAAGTGTCCTTCACATGAAATGTATGTAAGATATGTTATGCTAAATCAAGTGTACTAATATAAGCTGGGTCGATGGGTTTGGTGAATATAGAAGCATGCGCTTCTCAGGCCTGCCATTCATATAAAGTGAAGGGGCCAATACTGCAGGTCTGGGGGGTGGTCAGGCTCCTAATTCAGGTGCTACTAACCACTACTACCAGCCAAACCCATGGCCTACTGGTAATCAGAGAAAGGGGAGTGCTGCCACAGCTGCAGTCATTCGAGACAGAATATAGTATAAATCGCGAATGTAATGAAGAAAAGCTGCCAATTTCCAGTGGCCCACTAGTTGAATAATATGGTCAGGGTAACCAGCTGAAGCTAACAGAGTAGCACCACCGATGTGAAAAGAGTGACCATATATGCCACAGAACAGTGAGGTGTCAATTAAGAAAGACCGGATGGTGTCAATAAAGGTTGTTCAAGTGAGGGGCCAAGGTAGAAGGCTGGGTCTTCTGGCCAGGCTGGGAGTATCTGAATTATGTTGTTGATAGCAGTGCATGGGCAGTTAAATGCACTAGAAAACCCAAGCAAAACATCACCTGTCTCACTAGTCTTTGTTCGCAGAAGATGTAAAGACCAGAAGGAGCATATATGCACCAAGTCCCATTGCCTAAGAAAGTTGGAATGATGTGCCTGCCAGATGGGATTGAAGGTCACACTATTCTGTATAGTGAGTTCACCAACTCGCATGAGACTGTAGAAGGCAGAGCAAGTGGCTACCCAAATGGTGGTGCCAAATGATGTATCTAGTCACAATATACTGCAAATGTCCCATAAATATTAATGGGTAATAGGGCAGCAGTCTCACAAATGAGAGGGTGGTGGGGGGAAAGCTTAGATAGACTTGAGAATGGTATCAAAAAGCAGTAGCACTGAGCACTACAGTTAGGGGCCCTGCCAGTGGGCCACTTGATAATTAGCTAGATCATAGAAATAGTTCTTGATAGTGGTGTGAGGTTTACCCTTGCTAGTAAGCCATAGTGCCCAATGGCTTAATAGGTTGTCCTGCAAGGGGATAGTGGTTACTTCGAGAATGTTGCAGGAGTTGAGGAAGTAGTGGAGGGAGTTGATGCCAGGGTGCAGGCTACCAGTCTGGGTGTGGAACCGCTGATAGAGACATGTGTCAAATCGATGGTGAAGCCAAAGGGGGATGTGATCAAGGTAGGTAGAAGTTCCTGGGGGTAGGGAGAGAGAGTACTATGAGATAAAGGGTCAGCAGGGTTTGATGCAGAGGGGATGTACCAAGCCTGAATATTAAATCCCATTTCGAGGCAAAGAAGAATGATATGATATAGCAAATCATTGATAAGAGGGTGGTGGCAAGTATGACCACTGATCAACACTTCAATACAGAGTTGGCTGTTGCACCAAAGAATGATGTGTTGTGAACAAAAGGATGGGCCCCAAAGCACCAATGAAACCCAGATGGCAAATATCTCCTTCCAGAATATGTCATACCCCTGGCCAACAAAGGAGGGAGCCCACACCAGTGATGCCCCAGCAGGCCACCAGTGCTGAAGGTTCCAGATACATCAGTAAAGAAACTGTGGTCAATCTAATCAGAATGGTAGAGCAGACAGCAGCCTAACCATAAGTGAAGAATATCAGACCACCACTGTAAATCGGTGGCTAATTGTAGGTGGATAATGTCGCCCAATATAGAGTGGCTTCCAGGAAGCAGCAAAACAAATAATGCAGTTACAAAATACTTTCCCATAAGGAAGAATCTGGACCATGTGCATCAGGTGACCTGTGAGTGACTGAGCATTGTGATGTGACCATGGTCAAAGATGGTGAGGGTGAGCAGAATTGGCAGAATAAGCCAGTCTGTGATGAGAGTTAAGAGGCATACCCACTTTTCCTTGAGGAGGCTGATCATTATAGATGGTGCATCAAGACAAAAGCCCACATACTCAATTGAGGGGGTTGGAGGGATGTCTTTGAACATCTTGAGGGGGAGGCCGAATTGTACAGCAATGGCATGAAATCATGTGTAAGAGAATAGTACACTTGCAGGGGACACAATGTAAATGAAGTCATTGACAAAATGACCCAGGTTGGGAAGATCATAGAGGTGGGTACAGATCCATGTAAAGAGGTCTATGAGAGAGGTGAATATGAAGGGGGTGGAGTGCAGACTGAATAGGAGAAACATGTCGAGAAAAAAGAGACCAAGCCAGCAGATGCCTTGCATAGCCCTGTCTGACCAGTGGACAGGAATTGTACAAAATGCCTCCTCAACATCTGCTTTCCAGAATAGTGCTGCAGGACTAATGGCAATAAGTAGGAGGATGATAGCTTGGATTGAGTAGTACTGAATAGAAAACTCTTCTGGGTCAATACCATCATTGACTGATGTTACTTTGGAAAAGGAGAGGTGCTATATCATCCTGAATTTGGTTGAGTGTTTCTTGGGGATAGTGTCAAGGGGAGCATTGTGAAAGGGGCAAAACTCAATAGGGAGTGCCAATAGAGATAGGAAGGGGCCAAAATAACAGCCAGCAGCTAATTTGCTATGAATGTTGGTAGAGAGGACTTCTTGGTGACAATATGCCAATGCAAGTAACCATTGCGAAGGTCTGTTAAGTGGTACTGGACTAGCAGTTGGTCAGGATGTGATTGTAAGGCCCATATCTACTCCTTTAACTGATAAGGGGTAGTTGGGTGTGCAGAGGTTGGTAGTATGGTGAGATTAGCCATAGTGAGTAATGTATGCTGAGGCTGTGTGGGGTCTATAGCAGAAGAGGCAGACATGAACTCGACCACAGTTGGAGTGGGGGCAGCTGGGGCTATTAAAATTCTGGCAGACCAAGCTAGCAGCACTGTCAGGATATAATAGATTATCTGGCTTCTGGGTGAATGTGGGCTGTTGAAGTGGCGTTTGGGTGCAGGAGCTGACACCATGCCCCTGCACCTCACATTAAAAGCATGGTATGTTATGGGCAGGGCCTGCCTTTATACTACCTGGAGCTATTGATGAAACTACTGTTGACTGTGATGCTGAGTGAGGAAGGGTCATCCAGTGGCTATAAGTAGCAGGAGCAGTCACTGGTTGACCAATGATTGTTTCAAATATATGGTGAACTACCTCTGGGTTGCCAATATCCAGCTCTGGAAATGAAGCTTTCAGTATGCAGACTTGTCTATCAAAGCATTGGAGTGCCATTCAATCATATCAATCATTGATGGCCTTGACAATGAAGATAGCATGGGCTAGTAGTTGGGGTGCGTGCACTACACAGATAGTGGACCAAGTCATGCCCAGAGAGAGAAGCATATCTCGAATATTAAAAATGGCCTCAAGCCAAAAAAGGTAAGTCGAGGTCGCAGTCTGGTGGGTGTGTATCTGATTTCTTATGGCTCGCACATGATGTAAGAGTATTTCTAGTCTATTCGGCTAGGATTTGATATTCTCCTGTCTCCAGTGAAGCTAACAGGTTGGGGGGGACCCAATCCCGCCTTAACATAATATCAAAAATGAAGGAGGACATTAACTCACTGCTGACTGGAGGTCCTATTGGAGTGGGTGGCAGCATAAGGGGGGCTGCAACTAATGGGGGGGCCATAACTGATAGGAGTACTGTTTGCAGTAAATCCATAGAAAAGGCTGGTAGAGCTGGTACTGAGCCCAGCCCTAATTGTCTTGGGAGCTATGCCAGAAGTATAGGTAGTAAATGTTCGATAAGGGCATCTTCAGTTTGCTCTGGTGGCCATGAAGGTTCTGGGTCTAGACTGGGATGGTATGTATCCAGACATGCCACCAATACCACTTTTTGACCATTGACTAATAAGTCATGGTCATGGCATAAAGTGACTAAGTGTTCCTTACATAGAGCATATAGACCTGGTAAATTGGGAATCAGGGTGCAAGCTTGTGGAGGATCCTGCATAGGTTGAGCTGGTACCAGTGGAAGAGGACCCTGGGACTGGGTGTGAATTGGGGGCATAGTTTGTTGGCTTTTTTTGCATAAACTGATTACAGGAACTAACTAAGTATACAGGCATAGTCTACATACTTGATTGTTAAAATGTGATGTATACTCAGTCGCTCAGGGGGATATTATATGTAATATATACTGAAACATTATTAAGCTATTTGCCACTGGCATCTTACCAGGGAACTGAGACTAGGCTAACATTGCATAAGAAACTGCACAATGGAAACTGAGACTAAGCTAAGATTGCATAAGAAATGGTGTGGCAGGGAACTGACACTAAGCTAAGATTGTATGAAAGACCTGAAAGATTGCATGATAGTGGCTTTGGCCACTTTGCCAAAGTTTGAGCTATGTTCATAACTCTAATATATCAATTTTGCTTTTATATATATTAATTATTCTAGTGACAGAGTTTAATTTCTCTAAAATATATTACTGGAATCTCTAGATTTCTGAAATTTAATTAGTATGAAATACTATCTGCTAATGAGATCTGATCAGTTCATTATATTTTGAAATTTTACTTTATAAAATATTATTTCAAAAGTTAATTCTTCTGCAATTTATTAGTAATTATATATTTTGAGCTCTGTAGTAAAATATATTAAATATCTATCTATATAATTATAGAGTTATATTTTATTAAATATATATAACATCTGAAGGAATAATTTATCAGAGTATATTAATTTTACTTCTATATATATAATTATTCTAGTGATAGGGTTTAATTTCTCTAAAATATATTACTGGAATATACATATCTCTAGATTTCTGAAATTTAGTTAGTATGAAATACTATCAGCTAATAAGATCTGATCAACTTATTATATTTTGAAATTTTATCTATAAAATATTATTTCAATAGTTAATTTCTCTGCAATTATACTTTGAGCTCTATAGTATTATATATTAGATATTTCTCTATATAATTACAGAGTTATATTTTGCTAAATATATATAATATCTAAAGGAATAATATTGATCAGAGTATTATAATTTTACTTCTATATATTGTGACATACGCAATTGACAACGGAGTACCAGTGACTGCTAAGATCAGACGACATAATGGCATGACAATCAAATAGACAGCCTGACCCATTAGGTGATCATCCCAAAAGAAGACAAGATGATCTGAGCCAAAATGAAGACCATGTTATTTAAGGAACCATACTTCGCCTCAGGGATCGGCACCAAAGAACCAAGTACCCATCACACAATACCTCCCATTTGCTGATCCAACCAGACCTCCCGCTGCTCTACCCCTTTGCCTGGCCCAAAGACCCTGATCTTTGAAGCTATCAAGAAGGCCATCTAGCGCCCAGATACTTCTGAACACTTGAACTTCTACACCGAGGACCTTGGACACTTCATCAACTACCGGTATATAATGACCCAGCAGCTCAAAGACACTACTGAACGAATGACCCTCTGGCATAACTACGAAATCGGACACCGCCTTTGCAATGAGACTCAAGAAGATGACCGGGAAGGCCTCATTACCGAATTGATAACCACTAGCTGGCTAATCAAGAGAGCCCTCCATGTCCACCAAATCTTCCGCCATATTCCCTGGGCCATAGCACACTTGTAAGGAGTAATGGCTGGCAGCCTCTTCTGCCTTTCAACTGAAGATACTGACTGGATAGAATCTGAAGTAGCCAACTCTACTGGCAGCAACTGCGTCGCTGTAGGAAGCCAACAAACCGAACCCACTCAGCCAGGTTTCCACACCACCCCACTCCGAGACAACCATCAAGGTCACCTAATGAGTCTTATGGAGATATTTGAAGGTCCACCCATTACCATAGAAGCACCCATTGGGGCTACCCCAACCACCCACCACCCTGTCAGCCACAATTCACATCTCATCATTTGGGAACCGAATCAAGAAGAAGCCCAAGAAGTCTCTGTCTTTGAAGAGGAAGCCCAAGAACTCCAAGACCCTGCCCCTGAAGAAACCCCCTCTGACACTG